>LBNU01020902.1:16377-58877 GCA_014162995.1 Artemisia annua | reverse complement strand
TTGTTCCAAAATATTCTGAATTTTCACTTTGACTTCTTTAGGAACATTAGTACAAGCCGTGACATTTTGATGTGTCCTAGCTAAATGATTCTTAAACCTGAACATCCCACCGGTGCACTCTTCGTTACAAAACTTACACTTCACCCTCCTATAACCTATTTCAACCCCGTAATCCCAAGCAACATCAGTTCTAGCACCAGCTGCATTACTTCTCATACGTCTGCTATTTGCAGATGGTACATAAGAAGAAGAAGGCGCATATGCAGAGCTACTCTTCTTCATTATATTTGTAGTTTGTACATTATAAGAACATATATGTTACAAAGGTACTAAGTAACTACTGCTATACATAGCAATTTAAAACAACAATAAATTAGAAAACTAGAATATCTAAAAGCAAAAAAATAGTCTTAAACAAATGTCGTAAACTAATGCTATACAAGAAACAGATGTAAGTCGCCATGTCCCATTGTAAGTTATTCCCAATTCACATACTTATTTAATGCATACTATAATAACTTAGATGGTAAGTTCCATTGTAAAAAATTGTCCCATGGTATCCCTGTTCTTCCCAAATGCATAATAAAATAATAAATTAATAAGATATACATTTATGAAGACATAGTATAATTATAATAGTTTATCACTTTATCACATCTCAATTGATCGAACATAACAAAAGGTCACAAACATCAGTTAGTTAATTACTTAATTCACTTGCTAAAAATCTGAACTCAACAAACCAATTAAGTAAATAACTAAAAAAATTAAATAACTAAAAAAGAAATCACTTACTTTAGTAGGAACTAAGAGCAGATGGTGCAAAGTACCAAACTAGGAATTAAGGATATTCGAATATGTACATATGTGTAATTGTGTATTTCAATTTTCAAATTTAGGAATTAGGTTATTGGTATGTGCTTATTCACATACCTTTTATTCACCATTTTCAGACCTTAAAAGACCAAAAACTAACGTTAAACGCCAAAGATATCGTGTTTTTGTGTTTGTGACTGTGCAGGTAAGGATATTGCAAAAACAACATAGAAATCAACCAAAAAGCCTAAAACGAGCACGAGATGTGGAAAAGAGTCTTAAAGTGAAGCCGAAGATGAAATTTGCTTAAGAAAAGCCCGTGACGACATATTTTTTTATTTCTTAAAGGCTCGAGAAAACGAAAGAGACGCTTAATCGAAGTTCAAAGATAATTATTAAGATAAGCTTCACAAATTCGAGCAAGTGATCACTTTTAAGTCTTCAAAGACCTTTGGAAAGCACGTCAACACGAAGCCTCAAAGTTACAAGACGTTACATTTAGAAGTTTAGACGTTTGTTAGTTTGGTAATGTAGTTTATGTGTGTTTTCTTGAGATGTAAAAGTCTAGGGGGTAAAATGTACACGATGGCAAACTTGAAATCCTCCTAGCAATATAAATACCCCTTGGGTTGCTTCATTTTGAAGCTAGTAGGATTTAGTAGGTTCTAGTCTTGTTTAGTTTATTATTGTAAGTTTTATTTTTAATGCAAATTTTATTTTTCCATGTCTTAATTTCTTTAGCTTATTTAACACTTCATCTTAATCTTTCTCCAAAATCTTTACGAGCTTTGAGTTTAATTTTGTTATTGTTAATCCTTGTTTACGTTTACCTAGATCTTTTATAAAAGCTTTGATATAATCTTGTCACCTTTGCATGTGTCTTGTTCGAATAAGATAGAAAGTATGGGGAAGAGCTTATTTGTTTGGGTCGTTAGCTTATTATCAAGCTTATTTAGCTTCTTAAACTAGTTTTCAATAAAGTTTTTTATAAGTTTTATTTAGTTTTTATTAGATTTGATCTTTTGTTTCACGTAAAACAATTCCAAATCTGTTTTTCTTATGTTTTGCGAGTATGAACTTAGGGTTTAGCGAGTATGAATTGTTTCCTTGTTGTTTGCGAGTATGAGCCCTAGAATTGCGAGTATGTGTTTATTCTTGCGAGTAAGGGTGTGTTTTGCGAGTTTGGTTCCTTTATTTAGCGAGTATCGAGTTTTAAATTGTTCTTTGCGAGTATCTAACTGTTTTGCGAGTATGGTTGTTAAGTTTAGCGAGTATCATTAAAATCTTTTGCGAGTATGAAACCAACTTTTGCGAGTAGGGTTTTCTTTTGACAAGTTGCGAGTATGGTTTTAGGTCTTAGCGAGTATCCTTATTTTTCTTTTGCGAGTATGATTGTCAAGTTTTTGCGAGTTTGGGTTGAGTTTAGATTTTGCGAGTATCATTTAATTTCTAAGCCAAGCTAGGCTTTTCATTACTTCATCGTTTCTTCGAGTGAAGTTTTATTTCTTTAAAATCTAAACGAAACTTTGTCGAATTTTTCTAAAAATCTTTTAAGTATCGTTTTCTTATTTAATTTCAATGTCTTTACATTTTTAGATTAAAACTTTATTAGCGTTTAATGTTTTCAAGTCTTTTATATTTCTTTCTTCGCTTAGTAAACCTTTATTTTCAAAAATATTTTACTTTTCAAGTTCATTTTATTTTTCAAGTCAATTTTTTTTTCTTTACTGCTTTATCTTATTTAATATGAGTCTTGAGTAGTTTTAATCGTGTTTGCTTAGTGATTCGGGTTTGCGAGCTAAGTGTGGGCGTGAAAGGCTTGTGATTAATAGTCGTTAAGATTATTTAGATATGTGATTTAATTATTTGAAGAACAAAAACCGGAGAATAATTAAATCACTCGTCTAGAATTATCATCTCTTCTAAAGATTAATTGACAGCTAATCTCGAGAAAGGAAAATAATTCGTCACAAACTATCAAGTTCACATTTAACAAACTTACTCACGTCGCTTTGCAAACATATTATCTTTAAATTCGTTTACCGTTTTAATTACTTATCGCATTTTAATTATCGCTTTCTTTAAGTCACTTTATTTCATGCAACTTTACTTGTTTATTTTCTTTGCGTCACTTTATTGCTTTCCTTTACTTTAACCGCATTTTAATTGTCGTTTGTAGTTTAATCAAAACCAAACAATCTTTCAAACTCATTCACTTCACATAACTCACGATTTTGAGTGACGAGATCAGTTCAACCCTCGTTGGGACTACGACTCGAGGTGTTTAAGCTTAACCGCTTAATTCTGCATCGATCAAATTCCAGCATTTAGATCTTTGTCGATATCTTTGTAGCTCGCAGTTGTTGATTCTTTAGTGTAAAGAACTTTGTGCTTTTAGCAGCGGACTCGAGATGACTTGTTTGATGTGTAGGATGATCTTTGACATTGCTTCGTGTTCATAATCCAAATTAGTACCTTCAAGTCATCTTTGAGTAGACATGTCTCTATGTGATGTTGTGACTATCTTTGATGTAGGAAATCGTTTAAGCCCATCTAGGATAAGTAATATTGATTGCACAGCGGAATAAGAACAATAACATAATCAACATTACTAACAAGGTTTTCTTTATTAAAACATAAAATAAACTACTAACTACTAATATACACACGCTTTAGATCGTGTGTCTAGACTCTCATTGAAAGCGTTCTATGTATTGGATGCTTATAACCTAGACGCCACCCCTCTTTGTATAATAGAGGGAGGTTACAAGAAACCCTAGCTTCCTATAAAAGCTATCTAACTATTATATATTAGGCCCTCATTGTTTCTTCTTTCTTCATTTCTTCTTGTGGGTTTTGTAATCTTCAAATCTGTAATTCTCAACGATCTTCCCCTATTTGATATTACAAAACAATCTGCATGAAGAAACAATGATAAAACATGTCATCTCAAATAATAAGCTGCACATCATAAATCTTCTTCTCCTTTTTGTAATCATCCAATAGGGGTCTTGTGCATCTCGTAGATGGTTAAGTATTTTGAACAAGAAGCTTCCCCTTAAAAATATACTAACCATATCATGAATCTCGGACTTTAATTGTCTTCAAATATCATTATCTGTGTTAGTGCGAACAAGCAAGTTTATTACCCCAGAGGTATTCATGTGGTCCCAGCCATCGCACGACCTACCTGCTTAGTTATGCGTGTGGTCCCAGCCATCGCACGACATAACCGAAAACAGTTATTTGTGTGGTCCCAGCCATCGCACAACCTAACTGTCCCAATAATAATGTGTGTGGTCCCGGCCAACACACGCCATTATTACGTCATGTACAAAACAACCTGTAAACACCAAACGAAATGAATAGAAGGAACCAACTCGTCGTCCAAGATCGAAGGGCGTCTTCAGACCTATAATTAAGTATCAACCAGCAGAAACAAAATAATAACTTTTTTTTATTACTATCAGCAGTAACGAGCAGCAGGAACGGGTGAAATCAGCAGAATCCGAGTATCAACAACAATAGTAAATGTGTAGCAGTAGAATCAGATATACGAACAACAGTATTACTGATGCGCGTGATGTGTCGTTGCTGTTTAGCAGTTTATTGCCTATTCAAGTTTTACATTTATATTTAGCCGACTTATCAATAACACACACACTTAACGAGTAGCGTACCCGGTCAGTTTCATATAATGGTAAGCCGAGTGTCGATCACTAAGATTGGAATGTATTATCTAATTATCCTAATCAGTATTTTAATATATAAGTTAGATTTACAGTCTAATCTAATGATAGGGGGTTCAGCCTGAGAGACTGCCATGGTTTTAGTTATCTAATTAAATAGTAAATACTAATGAGAACAAATCAACGAATAGCATACACGTACACAGATAGATAGTAGAGACAATAAGAAGACCTGTCCTGATGATTAAGATAGCTTGTCACTTCTTTTATTGCTAGTTTTATATGAAGTATATAAAATTATTCGGTACTCGTTGGCTATTATATCGGCGAGTAAACCCTTAATGATTACTTATGAATTTCTTACTCTTCCAAAGACATCGGAGTGAGTAGGCGACGAAGGAGTATGGCGCCCCAGCAGTGCTCAGCTAGACACAGAGGTAATCAATGCACTAATATAAGGAAACCAAGGACATCAAACATATAAACTTTAATCGATGGGAAAGCAATTTTAAGGCGTGCATTTGATTATTGCGTACTCACAAACTACTGGCCATTAATCCTGATGGATTCAAAGCTTACTATTACAATAAAACAAAACTACTTAATGAATTAAATACATGTAGGATCTTCTTACATCTCTAAGATCTTCGTTTGGGGTGTGTCTTGTGTTGCTTGTTCATCTGAATTCGTCTCCTTAGGGTTATGGTGCACACAAAATTCATCTAGGTCTTGGGGAATTTATAGTTTCTGTCTTAGGGTACGATGCGGCGCATGTAATGATAAGATGCGGCACATTGACTTAACTTTGCGTCGGGTCCAAGCTTATTATATTCTGGAATATTCGTACACCGCCTTTAGATGCGGCGTAACCTGAATCTTTTATGCGGCGCATGTCCTTCAGTTGTCTTGGATTGTTTCTGGTGAAGTCGTGATAGTGATACGCCGTATGTCAATTGTGTAATGCGGCGTATTTGAAGTAGAACGAGCTTGATGTTCTTCTTTGACCAGAGTTTCATATGCGGCGCATGGTAGAATTCCGTGCGGCACATTCTTCAAAGTCAGGTAATGGTCTTCGAATTAATCTAAGTATGATATTGCGGCGTATCTGTTAAGTGAGATACGACGCATCTTCTGGGTTTCAGTAGACTTTTGACATCTTGCTTGTTTTGCTCCGTAATTAGTCAAAAATCGCCAAGTTTCACCTTTTACCTGTTTTTACCTGAGAATCTCTAAAGTAAACATTAAAGCACCGATTCTCATACATAATAAAGTAAAACAAGTTAAATAAATAGGATAAATGATGCTAATAAAATGTACTTATTTGAGTTCATCAAATATCCCCCCACTTGAACTTTACTTGTCCCCAAGTAAACCTTAAATTTAATCTTATGAAAATGTATCCTAAAAGGTATTAGGATTTATTTTAATGGTTAAGCATGTATTCATTTTATCATAATCACACAACCAACCATTTAACGAAGTAGAAACAAAATAATTCTCTTTCAATATAAAACAATTCTAAATCATTTAGTTGCTAGTTGTGACGAATATTCTATCATAATCTTGACAAGTATAAGCATCTCCCCCACTAAAGCAAAGGAGTAACAAGTCTAAAGCGGTAAAATGGGTTAGTAGGTTAAGGGTTGATCATTCTTTTTAATCTCTATCGATCTCATATTCCAGAAAAGGCGACAACATCACGAATACATGATCGAATCCACGACCACGATACACGCAATTGCTCAATTCCTTAACTCGAATAAGCTAATGATAGGACCAAGTAATCTTCACCAATAATATTATATCAAAAAGGGAGACAAAATCAAAAATACATAGCCGAATCCACGACTACGATACTTAAGATTGCTCAAATTCCTAATCTCAATAAATCAAAGGTTAGGATGAAGAATGATATAGGGTATGAATAATATTTGGGATATAAATTGGTGTAAAAATAAAAAATAAACAAAACGGATAGATTAAAATCCTAAGTGTGGTTAATTACTTTTCCAACCATCCCATGAATAAGACTCATATCATTGAATAACTCACGCTTTTGATTCATGCAACTCACGCTTTAGGTAGACACGAATTATACTCAATAAAATCTTAAACAAAGAATAACCTTAGTTGGCGTTCCCGTAACGGCCAACTCCATTTCAATCATAAATATAATATACAACAACAAATAGTGGTGATATCTCCACTTTTACAAAACTTTACATAAGTTGGTTAAAAACAAACTTCCAACTTTTTCTTCTTTCTTTTTCTTTTCTATTTTTTCGATTTTTTTTTTATTTTTTACTTGTGTAAAATTTCACAACTTTTCTATCACGATTTTTCCGGATAATTTTTCCATACTTTTCATAACTTTCAGAAAATACATGTAATAGTGAAAGTAGTAAACACACGAAAAATAAACTAAAAATATACAATATGTACTTTCACTCCAATTGCATTGTGCAATTTCTCAACCTATCCAAATTAAGATAATGAATTTACGCACGCGAACACAGGTAATGTAAGGAAACACACTTTGCCTAAAGTAACTAACCACAGATTTCAATCTACAAGGTAGGATAAGGTGTAAGGGTGTAACGAAACATTTTAACAAAGGTGTAAAAAATGAAAGGAATGGCTCTGAGGGTTTTTCTAGGGGTATCTTACTCTAAAAATGAGAGTAACAAAAGGGTTTATACGGGGGTTAACTAACGGGTATAGCTAGTTAATATCACAAAACATATAAAGGATTTTTGGGTGTAATCCTAGAATTTTACCAAGTTAGACAAGTCACTCCAATTATATCGATAATACTCATTATGTTGGTCTCGAGTAGTATACAAGCCAAGTTCTAAAGATTACAAGTCACCAGCACACTAAAGTTTTTGATTTTAGGTAAAAATAATGTTATGTGTGCGGCTATGTAATTTAGACTTGTTAGGTCACCATTTTACAACATAAGATCAAATATTTTAGAGAGACAAAGTTAGAGAGAGAAAGAGAGAGAGAGAGAGAGAGAGAGAGAGAGAGAGAGAGAGAGAGAGAGAGAGAGAGAGAGAGAGGGTGGAAGGAACTCTTGTATGAGAAAGAAAGAAACTTTGATAGAATGAGAACCAACACCCTCAAAGGAGGGTTACATAAGTATTTATAGTAATAGTCTAGGGCTTCTCATATGTTCCACATATTAGCACATTTGGCCCTTAGACTTTAATATAACATGAATAATAAACTAAATAACATGAAACTTAATAGAAAACTAAACATAATGATAATCTAAAGCAACCTATTACATAAACTATGACCCACACTTGATTACACGTGAAACGTGATCCTAACCATTTCCCCCTAAGGGTCGGTCATGAAGATTAATAAGGCTGCTCGACGTCTTTTTCTTTGTCTTTAATCTTTGACTTTTACTGCTTCAGACGTCTTCAAAAGTTCTTTAGATAATTGATTTATCGTTCTTTGTTCTTTATCTTTGAAGATGTGATAGTGATCAACTGATGTGGTAATCTGCCATTCGTCACTCTGTTAGACTCCAGTGGATCTACATCTTTCCTACATGCTCATACATCTTTGACGTTTGAAACTTTCATCCATGAGAAGCTCTCTTTTTCATACATGAAGATTCTTTGTGTTAACATAGAATCCTTCTTTAGACGGTGCTTTGTTTTAGATCGTTTGTCTTTATCACTTTGTAGATTCTTTTGGCATGGAATCTATCTTTGAATTTCGTGTTGCTTCGATCTTTCATGAGAGCTTTCATAGTTGTTGAGATGTAAGTATGAGCATGTGGAAGCTGGTGTTCAGGATGGTGATTGTACCTGCATTGAAACAGTTAGCAATAATAAATCCGGTACTTACAGGTTCGAAATTAGAATTCATCGACAGCATAGTGTGAAGACTCCTTCTAATCCTTACCAAGGCCGTTCCTAATCGGATACCCCCTAGAGGGCTTACTCAGAGCTACATAAGTACACCCACGATTAGGAGAGTCGCTGGAGATCACCCCACGACTGTAGACCTTTTGAAACCATCGAACACACTAAGCGTAATCCACAAGGAATCACCAAAGTGACCTGCTGTCAGGGCTGTTAGATGTTGACCCTGGCAGGATTTCCATTCAAACATTCGAGAAATACATAAGTAAATCCCTCATAAAAGTTCAAGGCAGATTGCTAAGATCTGCGAAGGACTCGATAATTTACACTTAGTGTCCAGTGATGCAAGACACTTAGTGTGGAAGTATTGTGTGTTCCTAAGAGATCTTTTATGTTATCTCGTGGCTCTAGACTCGATAAGTGCACATTTGGTTTCCTATGCGGAGGCATGGAGCAGAGGGCCTCCTGTTTCAATATCAACCATCTCTAATAGACGATCGATAGATTACACTGGTTCCCCGTGAGAATGAAACAAACATCTGTTGAGAGATGCCTGAGTGGCTAAGAAGGTTTAGGTGCATTGCATCACTGGGTCCATGACGTCTTTTATCTTCAATACCGGTGTCGCCTTAGCAACGACCAGTAGCATATGAATTGAACCCGGTGTCTGCCCTAAGGTTGATAAAATGGAGGGCTATTTCTTTTCACCCTTTTCTTTCATTTATTTAAATTCTTCAACCCCTTCTTTCTCCTTTCATTCTTTTCTCCTTTTTCCATATCATACCTAAAGACTTCTAATTTCTAACTATTGGTGATGTCCTTGGGTAGATTCTTCCGGTTTAGGCGGATCATAGGACGGTTTTTCCTATCCTTAGTCACCTTGTAATTCCATGACTATCTTATTGATGCCTTTGAACCAAATCATTGAAAATCTCTCAAAGTGTGTAAGAGTATAAAACTTTTCGTTAACACTTTGAGGTTTTGAATTTATTATGAAAGACTCCCCCTCCACATATGCTTATGAATGTTTTCAGAAATTTGCATATGCGGGAAGAGTTGACACTTTTGAATTGATCCACTCTTAATAGACATGTACCCGAGGGACACGTTTACGTTGCTTAGTTAAAGGGATGCATTATCAGTGTTTAGGTGATAACTAGCCCTAATAACTAACTTGATGTTGTTAACATTCCTGAAAGGAAGTTAGACCCGTCAAAGTAAACGTCTAAAAAAGAGTTTCATGAAACGGTACTTTCTACTCGGATAAGTCCTTTCGAATACTAACATTTATTGTTTCGTCAATTCGTTGGTCAATTCTGAGTCGAGCTCGCACAAGATAAAACTTTTGACATCATATTTTAATCACTTTTCATATTCTCCCCCTCAAAAATAGCATATCAAATGTTGTTTTTGTAAACGTTTTGATTAAAATATGCCTTTTTTGAGTCTGATGGGGAGAAATCAATCAAGACTTTAAGATTTAGAACGATGTTTTTAATCAAGTACTCCCCCTCAACAAGTGACTACTCATTGAGGTGAAATACTTGTCTTTTGAGCAGAATTGTAAAAATCATGAAAAGTTTGTTAATTCTACTCAAAAGTAAGAAGCTTTCGCTCCTTATGTGAGGATTGTGGCACTGAAGCGTACCACAGGGTCCTTTCATTACAAAAATGGGTTGTACAATGTTATGTGTGTACAAGCCATTGTTTTTAATATAAAATTTGTTTTCTTTTAACAAAATACTCCCCCTCAAATAATGAAGATTATTCGAGAGATAGTCTTCTTGAGCAGAATTTTGAATCGTATTAAAAATACTTTTTGGAAATTCTTGGGATGATTCTGCTCAAGGTTTTAGAAAACACAATCAAGTATTATGCAACAAAGAATGCTTGAAAATCAGATTAGGCAACAACCTTTGGAACCCATTTAAGCATGGCGCCAACGAGTTTGCCAAAATTTGAAATCCATTTATAGGTTGTGTCAATCCAATTAAAAGATATTGAATACGAACGAGGACTGAAAAACATTGTTTCATTTTGAAATGTCACTCGTTGAATCAATGGAAATTTAAAACTCTTTTTATTTTGAATGTTGTTTAAGAAACCCGGTGTCTCTCTTTTGAGTTTTAAAATCTGAAGAAGAAGATTTCCATCTAGAGTTGAACCTCATGGGTTCTATTTGAAGATTTGTGATGAATGGAAACCTTCCGGTATTTAGGATGTTCAGAGTCATTCTTTTATTGCATCCAAAGCATTCCAGATATTGAAAATTTGAAAGGTTTTGAACGACATTGCTTTGGTTTCCACACTTGCTTTACCGGTGTAAAACGAGAGTGTAGAGTTTGAAAAACTTGTTTCTCATCAATTGAATCCTTTTCCATGTTTAGCCATTTGACACATTTAACCCTTTATCCTCAATGGGATAACATGTACTTGCACAGAAAAAAATGCATCAGGCACAAACAAGTATACAGATGAATCAAAAACTCATTATAAATCTTCCTAAGTGCTCAGAAATCTCAAATTAACACACAAGATCACAGATTAAATCATTTTCTCACTCGAAATTTTCCTATTATTATCATGGTTTGGGGTTATGACTTGATACTTTGCACACATGTTAGCATCATAATGTATGAGTATTTTACAATCTAAAGTCCTAGTAGTGGCTGCAAAGACAACGACATCTTAAACCCTAAATCACATAATTTCAAACCTATGTTGTTCCTAATCGTGCAAACACACCAATCGAGCATTCTTTAGTGTCCTCTAAAGCTATATGAAATAATTAAATTAGACTAAACACATAACAGAAGAAATGCCCCGATCGATAATTACATAAACCCTAGTTTCTGATTATGCCTTTTTGACTGTTGAAATCATTTGAAACATTAAGGGAACGATTAGACAACAACCTTGAAGAAATTAGAAACTCTTTGCAGAAAAAGATCGAGGATAAAAAATCGTTAGTCTGATTCATTGATGTTTTCAATTATGTGTGAGACTTATGAGAACATTTGTGGAAGATAAAAATTTCATTTCTCCCCCTCGAATTAGCATTTACTTTGTGAAACCTTTTTGCACATTTTAATTCGAGAGATCATATAATCTTTGAAAAATGAGTTTTTAATCTGAAAGATGAAGAAACAATTTTTCTTGAAGAATTATGATAAGGTGTGCAAACTTCATGATTTTGTGAAACACTTTTCTTCCCCTCAAAATATGTTCCATTGATTGAAGTCATTTTGAAAAAGGTTTAACATATGAGGAACATGTTTTGAATATTTGATGTTTGCTCACTTTGAAAGATGATTTTAGAGTATCCACACAATATAGTTCAATCATACCCTTTATGACGTGCTCCTTGATGCAATGATATCAGAGAGCAACATGCTTGGACTTTGAGTGTTGAGCCGTAATGTGAAGTTTCTGAATCAGCTTCCCCCAAACTGACAACCGTCTTCAGCAGATTCGAAGCTTTGATGTAGTAAACATGTCTTCTAACTTTTGAAGTTTTAAGTACGCTACAGAATTTCTAGATAACACTGTAAACCACACCAAACAAATCTGACTACTAACTTAATTACAGTTATGTTCAATGCGGAAACTTCGTTCGGGGCTAACATGCAAGAAATCAACAAGATCTTCTCACGTAAGTAGGTTACTTCACACTTCACAACCCTCGAGAGTCAAAACGTTTACACCAAAATCACAAAACTGAACCACTGATCATCTCTGCGGAGGTATTTCCGGTAGTAATAAAGTTGTAAGCTCGATCACGTGAACATGTTATGCGTCCTTGATGTGCACATTTCTTCCCCCTGAATGCAGATCCTCGTGAAAAATAAGTGTTTTTGCAAGGAAATCAAGAAAAATCAAACAAGCACAAAGAAAAACTCCACTATCTTCCCCCACGATGCCTTNCCACTGATCATCTCTGCGGAGGTATTTCCGGTAGTAATAAAGTTGTAAGCTCGATCACGTGAACATGTTATGCGTCCTTGATGTGCACATTTCTTCCCCCTGAATGCAGATCCTCGTGAAAAATAAGTGTTTTTGCAAGGAAATCAAGAAAAATCAAACAAGCACAAAGAAAAACTCCACTATCTTCCCCCACGATGCCTTCTTTGAAATCGGAAGCATACACAGCATGTTAACGATGAACATCGGACACAGCGTAACCCCATTTGTCCAATTAAACAAACAGGTGTGAAGTACCATAAATAGCCCATGAGAATCAACTGCTGATAACATCTCGACTCTTTGAAACACTTCTCAACTAACTCTTTAACCGACCCCATTATCATTCCGACGGCTCTTTGTAGTAACTACTGATGGAGAAAAACCCAATATGACAAGCTTGAGACTAAAGTAAAATAACCTGAACTTGTGACTTAAACTTGCACTATTGTATGACTAAGAACCAATACTAAGAATTGCAGTAATGGTAGGAAATCATATACCCATCCAACCATCCTTAATTGTATATGAACGTCTCTTGAATTATCCACATGTTTGATGGCTATACTCTGTGAGCACAACAACGTAACTCCTTTCATCAGGTATAACTAGACAACTCAAGTCTCTGTCATTTGTATGGATAAAAGCTCGAACAAGGATCTCGAAGAATCATGCATCCAACCAACCTCGATATCTTCAAGATACTAAGTACATTCACCCGTGATATTCCACTTCAACCTCAAATAAATAATAATGAATTAACGCCGTAGACACATCTTGCGGTTATATGCCCAAATCTAGCCTACTGACGGTTAAATGTGAACTTTGATAATGGTTTATTCCCGATTAAAGAGAAAATGGTTGGAGCCGGTGCAAGTGAATTGAAGAAAGCATTTTCGTCATAATCTGCAAGTGTGTGATACTTCTTGATTTTTTTGATCATCAGCTGTAACATTGTTGTTGGAAGCAGTTTGTTCTTCTGTTGTTAGAGAATCGATTGAATGTACATCTGCAACAACGGTTGTTGTTGTAGATTCAGTTGTATCTTAATTGGAATAGTATCAGGTTTTGTAGCGGAAACAATAGATACATCTGGAGCACGTTATTCGACATTCCTGGTGAATAGAGGAGCAAACAAAGTTTCCAATTGATGACAGGTGAGTGACAAAGGTTCAGCTGAAAGATCTAAGAACTTTAGATGGTTGATTGCGGGTCCTGAGCTATTGTGTTCAGAAGCCATAGTGTTAAGCTCGGGTCCGAAACTGAATTGTCCCGATGCCATCCCTGTTGAATCTGCAAAGAAAGAAAGAATAGACGAAACAGAGAACATGGATCCCCAAGTGTAATTGGGTTCCGGATGTTAGAAGCATAAAGTTGTAGTGTCAATTATCTTCTTGACACCAGAACACACTATATCAATTATTTCCGTTCTCTTCTCAGGGATAGATTCTGTGGATTTCACATTAGTTTTGGGGCAAATGTCTGAAATCTTTCCAGTAGGAATCCACCTAAGACCAATCGCTTTGAAAATTCTACCCATGGGTACCCACCTAAGGTTAGATCTAGGAGATGTTTTCCTCTTAGGTGCAACGGAATGAGATGTGTGAGCATCACTTGGTTGAGAAAACCTACGTCCTATATCGATCCACTTCTTAGGTTTCTGAATCTTAACATTTGGTTCAACGGGTTTGTTGGTCTTAGTCGATTGTGCCTTTGTAAGTGAATTTCCCTTTGAAATATATTTTAAAGCACCTACAACATGATTAGTTACGCAACTACTCTTAGATGCTAGCCAATTCCTATTGGTTTGTTGAGTACTCTTAGGTTTTGGTTTGCTACTACTAGCAGTGTTTTGCAATACAGTGTTAGGCATCACACGAGGTTTAGAACCTAGAATATCGTCCTTTTGAAGTAGTGCCTTTTTCCTAGCCTTTTCTAGATCATAGCTCTTGTACTTGTCATTTTTGTCATAAGATTCTTTACGTTTAAAGCTCGCTTTCGACATAGTTTTTGAACTAATCCTAGATGAACCAGGCATAATCATGTATTTAGGTTTAGCAGAAACAGATGCATTTTCCTTTGGCCATGAATGTGGAGTGACTGGTTTTGTCAAATGATTTATCTCAACAACTTGGGAGGCAAACCGAGATTTTGAAAATTTGGCTCGTTCAGATTTAAATGCAGTTGGTTGTCTAACCACTGATGATTTTCTGATTGTTTGAATAGGCGGTTTCCCCAAGATTGATGGTTTTGCAATCTTAGTATCCACACTCTGGCCAGTCAACCTTCTTAATTTGTTTTGCAATGCAGCATTTGCAAACCCTTGTGCTTGAATTTGACCTTTTAAAAGCTCATTTTCCTTAACTAATGTATCCACACGTTTACTTTGTTCATTCAAAAACTGATCATTTTGTTGCCTGAACTTATAGATTCGTTTTGCAATTTAAGTTCAAGTGAGATGCAATGTGCCTCAAGTTTTGAAAAATCTTTTTGAAACTGGGCGATGGTCTTTTTAAGAAAAATGTTTTCATACTCAAGAATTTGGTTTGATGTTTCAGTCATCAAATTATCAAGTGAGGGCACAGACTCAAAACAATTGTCTAAACAATGGACAACATTCTGGTCAACCTCTCCTTCATTTCTGAATTCAGGTTGCTCAGACTGTTGTGGTTCATTTACAGGCATAATATGAACAACATAGATTGTACCTCGGCCATTTGCTCTTTGTCAAAGTTGGGCTCTGTTTCATAGATGGGTATGACATCTTCCTCTACCATCTGTTCTTTGTCAAAGTTGGGCTTTGAGTCATAGGAGGGTCCGATCTCTGCATCATTCCCTAATCTGCTGATGTCATTCAAATGTCCTAATTCTGTCCCACTACATTCAGTGTTAACCAAACTAGCATCCAATGCTTTATCCGTATTACCTGCATTACCAACATATGTAGTATTCTCAGCATTCCCATAAACCCTTTGAGCATTCCTTCCTTGTCTATCAACTCTTTCACCTTTCACGACAGCTTGATTTCGGGGGTTAGATGAAGTCTTACTCTTTGAATTCTCAAATTGTGAGAGCATCTTAATAATTAACCTTATTTTTTCGTTCAGTATCATAAATTCATACTCATCAGCATCTTGTGTGTCGTACACTGGATCTGTATCATTCATGTGAAGTTCCTGCTTGTTTGCCATTAACATCACATCTGCTGTATCGGCCTCTAAATCTTCATATTCATCATCAGATGGAATATTTGCCATGAAACTTTGCAAACCAGCATTGAGATTACCCCCTTCATCAATTTCATATATATGTGCCACATTTTCTGTATATGCCACGAATGTCATGATTGGTTCGATAAGCATTTCTTCATCTTCAGTATCTTCCATTGTGTTTAAGCATTCAGAAGTTGAAGTCATAATGCCTTTGCCTTTCTCAGTAAATACTTGTCCAAGCTTCACTAGATTTTGCAGAAGAGATTGCATATGAGCATTTAGCGTAGCAAGATGGTACTGTGGAATGAAGATAGGCTCAGGTGCATTTGGAGGATTGAAGAAGAAGACACCAGCAGGGGAGTAACTGAATGAATCATGAACAACGGCTAGAGATGGTGGAGCTGGGAGAATAGTCTTCTTTGGATTCATGCTTAAGCAAGATTCAAGAATTTCCTTCATTCTGATGTGATGAAGTTCTTCTGTACGATGCATTGCTTCAAGATATTTCCACATTTCATATGCACTGGCTTGAACGTCCATATTCATATAAATTGAGTTGGGAAGTCCTAATGTGATGGACCATGTAGCCTGTTGGTCAGCATCATACTGAGCAAGGTCTGTAGCACTCAAGTCTTCCTTCGTTTGTAATCTTATGATCCCGGGTGAGTCAGAGATGAATTTCTTTTCATATGGACCATCTTGAATTGACTTAAGCATAAGATCTGCCTGAGGACGATCTGTGAGCCATTGTAGAAATCTCTGTTTCCAATCAGTGTATGTTCCAGGTAGCAACATTGGAGGCCTTGATTCATTGCCAAAGAGCATAACTTGACGAATGAGGGAGCTGTGACTTAGTTGTTGATGATACTCTTGCTGATGAGAATATTGGTGAGGAAGGTAGTTGGAAGAAGGTGGTTGAGACATTGTAGAGTTGATGAGAATATGGTTGTTGATGGAACTTGTAGATGCAATGAAATGTAATGATGTGGAGATTTAGATAGGTGTGGAGATTTGTGAGATTGATTTATGAATTCTCTCCCCCTTGATTTTTGCGAGGTAATCGGAAGAATCAAAATATGCGTAAATCGATTTGTTAAATGAATCCTTTTCAACCTTTCACGAATTCACAATAACTAGCACGGTAGTTAAATCCACACGAACCCGAAAAATCAACCGAAATAATTCTCAACCTCGAATACTTGAAACTCAATAAAAACGTAGACCAAAATTATATCAATAATTTAGCACCAAAAGTGTTACTCAAATCACTTAGATCAAAATGATAGCCCAACAATTAATTTTCGGTGTCCACTGTAGCAGTCCTATTTTCCTCGGCCCAAGAAAACAATTCGTCTCTGTTTGGAATAAGCAGCCCAATTATAATTCACAAGCCCAAGTTCACTACAACTCTGCTAAACCTAAAATTCGGACTATAAAAGACCACTTAGTCTCACAACATAACCCTAATAACCCTTAACCTAAACACACTATACTTTCTGTTATGCAGCCACACTTCTTTCTTCTCTCATATATCATGAACGCAGCCTCAATTCTTCCTTTTCTTATCACAAACGAATCACAGAAAAAACTAAATAAAACCATTCTTTGTGATACGCAGCTTCTATACGACGAACCACTCACAAATCTTGGTGATGTTTCACGGCTTCAAGATCCTTATATTGTCACGGGTAGGTTATTAGATATTTTTCTTTCATTTTTTCTTTGAACCGAAAGAATGTATGACAGAAACGCGAGTTGTTTTTGTAATTGCTTTGATTTTTCGGATATAAGAAGAAGTGTAAATCTTCTACAAGGATCTATGATGAGTTTTGCTTTCGATGTGTTGAGATCTTTTGAGGTCTTAAACTTTATTATGAAACACGAATGATAAACGCAGAGATCTATTTTCCTTTTTTCTTTTCGTTTCTTGTAAGTAGTTGTAGATATGAGTTTGTATTAGATGAGAGTTGTGGAGAGAATGATGAGGGTTTAGATGAGATTGATGGAGATTTTCTTATTTTGTTTGGACTGAATATACAGTAAGAGTGAACTACGAGTTGATTTACTCTTTCTTTAACCTTCGGATATAGAAAAAAAATTTGGCAAAGAAAGTAGACGTGATAAACTTGTTGTAAAGATGGATCTTTAAAGCACAACTAAGGTCGTTGTTGTAGGTTAGTTGAAACTCGATAAAAGTCACAGAAACATGTTACTCGATAAATTTGATACTCGATAACTGAGACAAGTTACTCGATAAAAGGACTTTTTACTCGATAAAAGCATTAGTAACTCGATAAAAATAGTAGATACTCGATAAAAAACGAATATTCTGTGACTCTAACTCGATAAAAACACCTTTTACTCGAAAAATGAACCAGCTACTCGAAAAAGTAAAAACTTACTCGAAAATATGAAAAGTAACAGTAAACAAATTTCGAAAAAACAGCTTTTAGACCTACTTTATTCGACCAAATCTAACCTAAAACAACCTAAATAATCCCTTGACGACTGATACCACTTGTTAGGTTACCATTTTACAACATAAAATCATATATTTTAGAGAGAGAAAGTTAGAGAGAGAAAGAGAGAGAGAGAGGGTGGAAGGAACTCTTGTATGAGAAAGAAAGAAACTTTGATAGAATGAGAACCAACACCCTCAAAGGAAGGTTACATAATTATTTATAGTACTAGTCCAGGGCTTCTCATATGTTCCACATATTAGCACATTTGGCCCTTAGACTTTAACATAACATGAATAATAAACTAAATAACATGAAACTTAATAGAAAACTAAACATAATGATAATCTAAAGCAACCTATTACATAAACTATGACCGACACTTGATTACACGTGAAACGTGATCCTAACAAGACTTAAACAAAAACATGCTAAAAATTTTAAATTATGATATATTAAGCGTATTTTGAGCAAATTTTGAAAAAGTTTGGACAAGTAAGTGTTCTAATTCTCCATCCCCCCACTTAAGTTAAACAATGTACTCGTTGTTTGTTTTAAAGGATTAAAAACTAAAAAATAAAAGAATTAGAACAGAAAAACTTCCCTGATGTTTGCTCGAAATGATCCTTCATTACGCGTTTGCGAGCAAAGATCAACTTTCTTGTGGGTTAGAACGTTAAAGCTTCATGAATGATGTATCCACAAAAAGTGCAGGAATCTATAATACCACCTAGACGTTTACACACCTGAGTTAAGAAGCTTCAACTTGCATAATACATTAGCAGTTAGTGAAAATAAAACCTAAAAATAAAATTGAAAATCATCAGGTCAGTCGATACGCCGCATCCTATGGAAGAAGATGCGCCGTATAGAGCCTAGAATTAATACGAATCCGAATAAAAGATGCGTCGTATCCTTAAACAGGGATGCGTCGCATTAAATAAACTGACATAATGTTTTAAAGAAAAATAAAAATGTAGAAAAATAAAATAAGATATGACCAGTGCAGATGATACGCCGCATTCCATAGTGGAGATGCGCTGCATCTTCTGCAGGTCTGAAAGACTCGACACAAAACAGAAAACAGATAAAAATTCTGGGTTGTCTCCCGGTCAGCACTTGTCTTTATTCCAGAGTCTTCAAGTTTGACTTACGTCCAGCTCCTATTTAATTCTTGCAACGTGTTATCCTTCTTCCTTCATACGAAAGATGTTACCATAAAGCTCCGCAACGTTCTCTTCGGATCTTGTAAGCTCGTTAGATTGGGCAATCTTGATAGCAGCATATTCTTCTATCGGTCCAAAGGAATACATAATCACTTCGAATCTCTCTGTAGTGAAGGTTGGAGGTTTCTTTTTGGGCAAAGGGCATTCTACCCGGTAAAATATATTACTCCAAAAAACGTTTAAGTACAATGGAATGTGGCTGAAATACCACATTAACAGCAAGCAATCGCTTGACACAACCACTAAATTATTTATGACATGCCATAAATGACAACTAGCTATAACCAACAAGACCACCAAACCAAAACAAGCATAAAATAAGATACATCAGAAATTTTATGCAAAAAAATATAAAAGAACCTAGTTAAGACAAAAATCTTCAATTCCAGCAGCCTTTAATTTTGCAGGAGAGAGGCCAAAAATCTTCAATTCCAGCTCGGGAGTAGGCGCGCATGGATATCGGACAAGATGATGGAAGCTCGTGATTTTTGAAAAATAAATGATTATAGTCTAGGTTTTTAAAAGAAAAAGACCTAGTTCGCTATAATTTGTGCTCTGGTACCAATCTATAACACCCCCATTTTCAGGATCGCAGCGGAAAGGGACATGGGGTGCTATACATCGGTCACATAGTACAAGTATAGTAAACAACTTTAAAACAAAGTCATTTTAAAACTTCACATTCGATAATTTATCAGAGTTGAGGTCCCAAAAGTTTAACATAAGTTTAGAAATACATAAATTTAAAAGTTTAAGTCATTATCGAATGAAAATTTTATTAAACATGAGCCATCAAGTAGATATCCATTTCTTTGCGCCCATCCAAGCTTAAGCACACTTACGGACCTGGAAAATACTGCTAAACAGTCAACAAAAGTTGAGTGGAATTCATAGAGTTTTTAATAAGTAATAAGTTGAATACAAGATAATCTCAGTCTTTAAAATACGATGCTACGTTGTTATACCCATAATACAGTTGACATGTAACAAATACAAGTCGGGAAAATAAGACTTTATAGCATTGAGCTCATGAAACCGAACCTTAACCTAGATTTAATAATTGCCCGAGTAGGGTAATATTTGCCATTTACGCACCATGTTTCCTCAATATTATGGCTGACCGTTGAAGATGGGCCGCTACCATTCGCCAGGCTGGTTAACTGCCAATATGCATATTCATAATAACTAGCGTTTCCAACGAAATAACGGTTCATGAATGGGACTTATGGCAGAAATACCTCAATGTCAGATGTCTATAAATCATGTAATCGGGTCCAGCATCATCAAAGTACCTGTATTCGTTGTACACCCACAGCAATCGTATCCCCTCCCGCGAGTTAATAAACGTTTAACATAAGTAAACAGCGAGGCTATGAACTCCACCCCGGATAAAGGAAATACAGCACGGAACAAGCCAAGTGAAGAAAACAGCCGCGAGCAAGGTTCTACAACGACCTAAATAGATATAGGTTGTCTAGTTTTTGAAAATAAACATTGATGCAAAATGGCTATATATTATCATACCCAAATTATGACTTACATTAGCTTGGTACATAATTTCTATATACTTAAAGTTTATCATTTTGGCATTCAACAATCCGTCTTTAAGTATGACATTGACATTTCTTACAAAATTCAAGTGTTAAGTCAAGCGTTCCATTCTTTATAAAGTGGTAAACCCTTTTTAATACTTTTTTTTATCTTAAAGTGATCGAATTTTTCATACAACTCTGTTCACCTTTCAACAATCCGTTACTGCAAACGTCAGCTCCGAAAAATTAAGTTCTCTTATATCGGGAAAGGTATTCATCTGTATTAACAAGTTTTCTGTGGGTCCATAAGTTACATTCCACACATCAGTCAATCTCACTTCACATCCATCACTTAGTCATCCAGCCCTTTCAACATACAAAGTCCCACACAACAGTTGCGATAACTCAGTTCTACAACAATTAATTCCCCGCTTGGCATGTTTAAGTTAAGCATGCTTAACACTTCATCACACTCGCGCCACACGCTGATAACACATCACTCCGAGATTTTTACCATTTAAATCTGCCTCAGAATCGGCATGTTTCACGAAAAGATTTTCTCAGGTTAATCATCGGGTGGTACGTGCATGCACACGGCAAAAATGAACAAACATATATACACACTAATCATACTCTTTTTAGTTAGGCCCAATGTTTACTGTTAGTGCATTAAGTTCCGTTTTGCCCCTTGATTCAGAATCACAGTTGCTGTCCTACTGTCTTTAGTGTTTTTATGGTGCTCTAAGCTATGTACCATAGAGATAACTCATATAAATATACAACATACATCAAATAATACTACAGTTACGAGTAAATGAAAATGAAAATGGAGTGATTGGTTCCTTACCAAGGATTGATGAGCAAGAAAATGATTTACAACAACAAGGCTATAACCTAAATCACCAACACTCTTGCACCTTTCTACAAATCTTTTACCAAAACTTTTTAAACTCTTTTACCCTTAGAAATACTCTTTAATACCAGCTTGAACACGCTTCAAAACTCTTGAATAAACTATTGCCAAGAAAGTTCCAAGAAAACCCTAAAGATTGATGAATTTGATGATGTTTTTGAGTGTAATAAACCCAAGACAAGACTAGGCCTCAAATCTTAATCAATGATCAAAAATTTTGTGAAAATTTTGATGAAATAGGTATTTAGATCTGTTATTGGTCTTTCATGGCGGTGAGGAGATGAGGAGAAAGATAATGGTTTTGCATGTAAGCCAAACATGCACAGAGAAATGGTCTTATGTAAGTGTTTTCAATGGTTTCAAGAGTTAGTGGGAAAGTTAAGTGCAAATTTCTTAATGCAAGGTGGTAAGAATTTTCATGCCAAAACAGCCACTATGATGGTGAGTGGGGTTTTTGATGCTCTTAATTGTGCTGTTATAGATGTATATAGTGTAGTTCTTGATCCCGGTAATTGCAACGTAAAAGTTTTAAAACGCGAAAGGTAAACACTGGTAGTAATAAAATCTAAAACTTATTAAATGTTAAACTTATTAATATAGACCTACTTTATAACATTCAGCTTGAGCCATGGGTTTTCGGAGTGTTTAAACAAATCATTAAAAACCTGAAACCCGTACGAGTAGAAACGCGTTTGGTGAGACCAGTTCTTGATAAAAGTAACGTAAACTAAAAAATAGAAATGATAAGTATAAGACTCACTTGTAAACATGAAAATAGGTTAAAATGCATAAAATATGTAAAATTATCATAATCTCGGGTTGGTTCACGTTGTTAAAACCTTAAAACGTAAATTTAAATCGCGTAAAAAGTAAAAGGTGCAAGGTTTACGTAAAAATTAGAAAAAGTAAATTATAACTTTTAAAATAGAATTGTAAGGAACCAAATGCATAAAAAGTGTAGAATGGACGTAGTCCAGTCGCGGTTGAATGATTTAAACGTACACGGATAACTTCCGACGAAGTTAATTATTTAAAAAAAATAGAATAGTTAAATAATAAAATTTTAAAATTAGTGACATGAAATTTTACGAAATGTCACAGCACGTACCCCTTAAGAGAGCTCCGTCCCGGAGCTTAACTCGCTTTATCTCCTGACGGTTCACTTGAGAAAAGATAAGGATACTCGTAAGGAATGAAGTATAGAATAACTAAGGACGCGGTTCGATTCTCATCGTCTAGAAATATGGTGCAGAGTAAGGTTGACTATACGCGATAAAGATAGAGTGACGATTTGTTTAGTTGTTTTGCTCGATCGTATGAATAACGCTGAATTGTTATACTCACATAAAAATTTTGTGATTCTCGGAAATCAAGTAGAAGATCAATTAGACATAACCTATATATAACTATTCCCAGTATTTGAAAAATCTAAGTCGAACATAGGTAGTCAGACTATGTTCCACTGTCCCTAGGTTAAATATAGGTGACTAGGCTATATTTAACCGAGGTTCGATAAAAATTTCAAATACTTAACTTAGTTATACTCGTGATACGTCCATTGTTGGACAAGTATAGAGTTTTCATAAGTATCTTGTATTACAAAGAGTGATATAAGTTTGTACAGACGTAAGAATCAATCATAAGTAAGTAGCATGAGTTTGTAACACAAACGAATAAGGAAAATGCGCGCAAAAAAGGAAGTTTTAAGCAGTTCTAAATTAATCCATATCGGGCCAGAATCACGGACCTTTAACAATGAAGGTTTCAAAAGAGAACTTGATGAATGTAGAGAAAGTTGTTGAACTTCAGCTTTTATGGATGATAAATAAGTTTATAAGATTTATAGGAAAATGACGAACAGTAGAATAGTAACAAAACAATTCTGATTATGTAAGAAAATATCAAAATGGTTTATAGAGTTGTGAAAATTTTGGTATAAGGTAAATGACCGAACGATTTGTAANTTGCGAAAGGATGAGGATACTCGTAAGGAATGAAGTTTAGAATAACTAACGATGCGGTTCGATTCTCGTCATCTAGAAATACGGTGTAGAGTAAGGTTAACTATACGCGATAAAGATTGAGTGAGGATTTGTTTAGTTGTTTTGATCGATCGAAAGAATAACGCTGAATTGTTTATGCCTACACAAGAAATTCCGTGATTCTCGGAAATCAAGTAGAAAATCAATTAGACATAACCGATATATAACTATTCCGAGTATTTGAAAAATCTAAGTCGAACATAGGTAGTCAGACTATGTTCCGCTGTCCCTAGGTTAAATATAGGTGACTAGGCTATATTTAACCGAGGTTCGATAAAAATTTCAAATACTTAACTTAGTTATACTCGTGATACGTCCATTGTTGGACAAGTATAGAGTTTTCATAAGTATCTTATATTACAAAGAGTGATATAAGTTTGTACAGACGTAAGAATCAATCATAAGTAAGTAGTATGAGTGTATAACACAAGCAAATAACGAAAATTCACATAGAAAAGGAAGTTTTAAGTACTTCTAAATCAGTCCACATCGGGCCAGAATCACGTACCTTTAACAATGAAGGTTTCATAAGAGAACTTGATGAATGTAGAGAAAGTTATTGAACTTCAGCTTTTATGGATGATAAATAAGTTTATAAGATTTATAGGAAAATGACGAACAGTAGAATAGTAACAAAACAATTCTGATCATGTAAGAAAATATCAAAATGGTTTATAGAGTTGTGAAAATTTTGGTATAAGGTAAATGACCGAACGATTTGTAAGATATTAACAAAATAGTTTATTCGGAACTAGTCAAAACAGTTTATGTAATGGTAGTACATTTGTGATTTAGTTTATAAGATGGTGGTAATGTAGTTTGTAAGGGAGTGACAAAATGATTGATGGATGGCGATAAATATTGCGAAATATTTTACCGAAATAGTTTATAAAGCGATAGTAAAATAGTTAAATTAATGACAAAAATGTTTGTAATGTGCTTACAAAATAGTTTATATGGGACTAACAAAGATGTTTACAAAACGGTAGTACATTTTGGTTATTCTTTTACAAGGTATTAGCAAGGTAATTCTTTGGACATTTGTAATACAGCGAAAGATAGTTTATATGATAATAACAGAGTTGTTTATAAAATGGTAGTGAAATAATGTTGTATAAGGTCATGAAAAGTTTTAAAGATCATGTCATCATTGACGATTTTTTTTGGGAAAATAATTATGACTAATGTGTCAGCCACAGCGTATGAAAAAGATTTAGGGGATCATAAGATAAATGAGTATATATAACAGTTTAGTAATTTTGGTGAAATAGATACATAATTGGGAGAAGTAGGGTTTGACATGATGCCCTGGAGACTGAGCATATAAAAGGTAAGAATCGGTAAACATTTATAACGATAAGTAGTTGAGAGTAAACTAAGTGTTTATAAATAATCTTTATATATGTAGTATCAATAGTGGTGCTTTGGAAAGTAAGCAGAAATGCTCAGAAAACATGAGTTTACGGGGAGTAAGACAACCAATAGAAATTGATAAATTGTAACAGGTTTCGATGTTATATGAAATTATATAGCATATGGTGATGAAAGAGTTTAGAGACCATCGTAATCGCATACAATGTTTGAGAAATAAGAGAGACCATTGTAATCACATACAATGTTGGATAAATATGAGAGACCATTGTAATCGCATACAATGTCTGATAAATAAGAGAGACCATTGTAATCACATACAATGTTGGATAAATATGAGAGACCATTGTAATCGCATACAATGTCTGATAAATAAGAGAGACCATTGTAATCACATACAATGTCTAAGAAATAAGAGAGACCATTGTAATCACATACAATGTCAGATAAATATGAGAGACCATTGTAAACGCATACAATGTCTGATAAATAAGAGAGACCATTGTAATCACATACAATGTCTAAGAAATAAGAGAGACCATTGTAATCGCATACAATGTCTGAGAAATACCATCTTGTAACTCACAATGTTTAGAAGAGTTTATTATTCACATGGAGAAACTCCGTTAAGAAAAATAGCGATGCTTCGGGAACAAGCAGGATAGAGAAAAAAATATATCGTAAGTACATATAGTAATATTCACTATATGTATACGTATAGTAATGGTGCACTCGAAGATGTATATAAATTTCCAGATGGAAATTCAAAAAGCTCATGATTAGCATAAAATACAACAAGGAAGTTTAGTGCACAAAAGGTAATAAATATAAGAGTGATACTTTCGCGGATTATCGGACGAGTTAAGAAATAATGATAGTGCTCCTATAATTATCCTTAATATAGTATGATTAAGATATATATACGAGGGAGAAATAGGAAGCTCGGGAGTAGGCGCGCATGGATATCGGACAAGATGATGGAAGCTCATGCATTGAGCTCATGAAACCGAACCTTAACCTAGATTTAATAATTGCCCCGGTAGGGTAATATTTGCCATTTACCACATGTTTCTCAATATTATGTGACCGTTGAAAGATGGGCGCTACCCATTCGGCCAGGCTGGTTAATGCCCAATATGCATATTCATAATACTAGCGTTTCCAACGAAATTAACGGTTCATGATGGGGACTTAATTGGCAAGAAATACTCAATGTCAGATGTCTATAAATCATGTAATCGGGTCCAGCATACCATAAAGTACTTGTATTCAGTTTGTAAAACTAGCATGTATCCCCCTCGCGAGGTTTAATAAACGTTTAAATAAGTAAAAGCGAGGCTATGAACTCACCCGGATAAAGGAAATAGCACGGAACAAGCAAGTGAAGAAACTAGCCGCGAAAGTTCTACAACGAACCTAAATAGATATACGGTTGTCTTAGTTTTTGAAAATAAACATTGATGCAATATGGCTATATATTATATAAATTATGATCTTAATTATGCTTGGTACATAATTTCTATATACTTAACAAGTTATAATTTGGCATTTAAAAATGGTCTTTAAGTATGACATTGACATTTCTTACAAAAATTCAAGTGTTAAGTCCAAGGTTCCATTTTTATAAAGTGTAAACCCTTTTTATACTTTTTATCTTAAAGCTGATTGAATTTTTATAAACTTGTTCACTTTCAAAAATCCGTTACTTGCAAACCGTAAGTCGAAAAATTAAGTTCTTTATATCCCCGGAAAGGTATTCATCTGTATTAACAAGTTTTGTGGGTCCCACTAAGTTAAAAATTACACAACATCAGTAAAACTATCAATTTACCCAATATATTTAGTCCATCAGCTTTCAAAATTACAACAGTCCCACAAAAGTTGCGATAACTAGAGTTCTACAAGTCCAATTAATTCCCCGTTTGCGGCCATGTTTAAGTTAAGATGTTACCTACATTTCATAAAACTGGGCCAAGTAGTGAAAATAAACATATCACTGAGATTTTTACCATTTAAATCTGCAACTCAGAATCTGGCATGTTTCACGAAAAGATTTCTAGGTTAATCATCGGGTGTCGTCACGGGATGCACCACCCGGAAAAATGACCACAAGACATATACCTACAACTACATATTTTTAGTTTAGGCCCAATGTTTACTGATTAGTGCAGTTAATTCCGTTTTTGCCCCTGATTCAGAATCACAGTTGCATGTCTAGTCCTTTAGTGTTTTTATGGTGTTCTAAGCTATGTACCAAGCCTAACCAAGCATGATAACTCATATAATATACAAATACATCAAATAATACTACATTTACAGTAATGAAAATGAAAATGGAGTGATTGGTTCCTTACAAGGATTGATGAGCAAGAAAATGATTTACAAGAACAAGGACTATAACCTAAATCACCAACAACTCTTGCACCCTTTCTACAAATCTTTTACCAAAACTTTTTATAACTCTTTTACCCTTAGAAATATCTTTAATACCAGCCCTTGAACACCTTAAAACTCTTGAATAAACTATAGTCCATCAGCTTTCAAAATTAAAACAGTCCCACAAAAGTTGCGATAACTAGAGTTCTACAAGTCCAATTAATTCCCCGTTTGCGGCCATGTTTAAGTTAAGATGTTACCTACATTTCATAAAACTGGGCCAAGTAGTGAAAATAAACATATCACTGAGATTTTTACCATTTAAATCTGCAACTCAGAATCTGGCATGTTTCACGAAAAGATTTCTAGTTTAATCATCGGGTGTCGTCACGGGATGCACCACCCGGAAAAATGACCACAAGACATATACCTACAACTACATATTTTTAGTTTAGGCCCAATGTTTACTGATTAGTGCAGTTAATTCCGTTTTTTCCCCTGATTCAGAATCACAGTTGCATGTCTAGTCCTTTAGTGTTTTTATGGTGTTCTAAGCTATGTACCAAGCCTAACCAAGCATGATAACTCATATAATATAAAAATACATCAAATAATATTACATTTACAGTAATGAAAATGAAAATGGAGTGATTGGTTCCTTACAAGGATTGATGAGCAAGAAAATGATTTACAAGAACAAGGACTATAACCTAAATCACCAACAACTCTTGCACCCTTTCTACAAATCTTTTATCAAAACTTTTTATAACTCTTTTACCCTTAGAAATATCTTTAATACCAGCCCTTGAACACCTTAAAACTCTTGAATAAACTATTGCCAAGAAATTCCAAGAAAACCTAAGATTTGATGAGATTTGATGATGTTTTGAGTGTAATAAACCAAGAACAAGACTAGGGCCTCAAGATCTTTAATCAATGATCAAAAATTTTGTGAAAATTTTGATGAAATAGGTGATTTAGATCTGTTCTTGGTCGTTCATGGTGAGGAGATGAGAGAAAATGAGTGGTTTTGCATGTAAAAAATGAGAGAAATGGTTTATGTAAGTGGTTTTAATGGTTTAAGAGTTAGTGGAAAGTTAAGTGTCAATTTCTTAATGCAAGGTGTAAGAATTTTCATGCCAAAACCAGCCACTATGATGGTGAGTGGGTTTTTGATGCTCTAATTTGTGTTATAGATGTATTATAGTGTAGTTTTGATCCCGGTAATTGCAAACGTAAAGTTTTTAAAACGCGAAAGGTAAAACCGGGTAGTAATAAAATCTAAAACTTATTAAAATGTTAAAACTTATTAATATAACTACTTTTAATAAATTAGTTGAGCCATGGGTTTATCGGAGTGTTTAAACATCATTAAAACTGAAACCGTGAGTTGAAAACGCGTTTGGTGAGACCAGTTCTTGATAAAAGTAACGTAAACTAAAAAATAGAAATGATAAGTATAAGACTCACTTGTAAACATGAAAATAGGTTAAAATGCATAAAATATGTAAAATTATCATAATCTCGGGTTGGTTCACGTTGTTAAAACCTTAAAACGTAAATTTAAATCGCGAAAAAAGTAAAAGGTGCAAGGTTTACGTAAAAATTAGAAAAAGTAAATTATGACTTTTAAAATAGAATTGTAAGGAACCAAATGCATAAAAAGTGTAGAATGGACGTAGTCCAGTCGCGGTTGAATGATTTAAACGTACACGGATAACTTCCGACGAAGTTAATTATTTAAAAAAAATAGAATAGTTAAATAATAAAATTTTAAAATTAGTGACATGAAATTTTACGAAATGTCACACCATTGCAGATTCCATCATTCCTCCAATCACAGCTTGGCCATTGACAAGTCCCGTCCTTGAAGCGAATGGGCTCGCAGCTATGCACTAGTTCATCGTGAAAGACTGATTTATTTGAGACCCATGAAATTTGATCATTCCATTCATATAACCAGGTGTTCTTGAATGCATCAAAAGTTTTGAATCCGGGTAACTCCCAAGTGAGCACATCAGTATAGACTTTTAACAAATAGTTAAATTCGTTAAATTCCTTGCATAGAGGGGTTTCATAATCAAATAAGTTTGTTTCAATTCTAAACAATTCACCCTCTTCGTTGTCTAATACCTCCTCGTCATTCCCTGTTCTCCAGTAAGTCTAGAGTTCATTTTTCAGAGACGAATTCATCTTCTCAGGGAAAAGAAATTTAGATTCTAGCCAATAGGTGAACGCACGGCTAAACTTTTCCAAAAAATTTATTTTGAGTTCAACCCAATTGTCAACAGGTTTGTCGAGCTCGAAGTCTAGCCAATCCGTTGCTTCTCCTGTAAGTGTATTTGGAAAGGTTCTGAGCATGAATTGATTGTAGGTCATGCTCTTTGTTTTGTAGAGCTTATCAATTTTTAGAATCCTTTCCATGTGTTTATCGGCGTCTTCATTCCGGAATCCCTGAAAGGTATGGTCATGTAACAACTTGAGATATTCCCCGTTTACACCTAACTTGCGGTTCCTTGCGTACCATTGTCTAGCAATCTTGGTGCTATTGTTAGATGGCGCAATATCTTTTGTTGACAGCATTGTTGTTTCAGGTTCTTTTTGAAATCAGTACAAAAAACTATCAATAGGATTTGTTCAAGAAAGCATATCGTTAGGAGACTAATAATGAAAACAGAATGCTAAAAATAAAAGTTGCTGATATCTGCAGATGACGCGCCGTATTCTTGAAAAAGGATACGCTGTATCTTATTACGTTAAAATTAAATCAGACTTTTATTTTTGAAAATAGATACGCCGCTTTTAAATTAGAATGCGCCGTACCTGTCAGTTATCAAAAATTAATTATATTTATAAAAATTAAATGCGCCGTATTAGCAGAAGCTAATGCGCCATATTTTCGTTACGATTCAAAATACAAGATTTTTGATTTAGTAGATGCGTCGTATCGATAAAAATCGATGCGTCGATTCTGTTTAATAATTCGAAAACCGTTTTTAATTTTAAATATAAAATACGCCGTATCTGTTAAAACAGATGTGTCGCATGGCGTTAGGGTTTCGAAAAATTCTTTATTCAAAACAGGATACGCCGTATCTTGGGGAAAGATACGTCGTACTCGAGTTATTAAACGCGTTGAATTTTATTAAATTTAAACGCAATACGCCGCATCCGATAAATAGATGCGCCGTATCGTTTGTATCTGCATAGTACAACGTCAGTAGGTACTAAGAAAAAAGTAAAATAAAATAAAAATAAAAATAAAATAAAATAAAAATTACAGAAAATTAAACACACAAAAACAGTAAATATGCAAATTATACAATGAATGCAAATNTAGATGCGCCGTATCGTTTGTATCTGCATAGTACAACGTCAGTAGGTACTAAGAAAAAAGTAAAATAAAATAAAAATAAAAATAAAATAAAATAAAAATTACAGAAAATTAAACACACAAAAACAGTAAATATGCAAATTATACAATGAATGCAAATTATCTAATATACAACAAGTTAGGGGTTAGTGTCTAAAAACCTAATAAAAAGAAAAACTAATTAAAATACTAATCAGTTTAACAGATAATAACAATTCACTCCCCCGATAATAACAATTCACTCCCCGGCAGCGGCGCCAAAAACTTGATGCGCGTGATGTGTCGTTGCGGTTTAGCAGTTTATTGCCTATTCAAGTTTTACATTTATATTTAGCTGCTTATCAATAACACACACACTTAACGAGCAGTGTACTCGGTCAGTTTGCATATAATGGTAAGCAGAGTGTCGATCACTAAGAGTGAAACGTATTATCAAATTATCCTAATCATTATTTTAATATTTAAGTTAGCTTTACAGTCTAATCTAATGATAGGGGGTTCAACCTGAGAGACTGTCACGGTTTTGGTTATCTAATTAAACAGTAAATACAAATGAGAATAAATTAGCGAATAGCATACACGTACACAGAGAGATAGTAGAGACAATAAGAAGACCTGTCCTGATGATTAAGATAGCTTGTCACTTGTTTTATTGCTAGTTTTATATTAAGTGTATAAAATTATTCCGTACTCGTTGGCTATTATATCGGCGAGTAAACCCTTAATGATTACTTATGAATATCCTACTCATCCAAAGATATCGGAGTGAGTAGGCGAGGAAGGAGTATGGCGGGTCAGTAGTGCTCAGCTAGACACAGAGGTACTCCATGCACTAATATAAGGAAACCAAAGACATCAAACATATAAACTTTAATCGATGGGAAAGCAATTTTAAGGCGGGCATTTGATTATTGCGTACTCACAAACTACTGGCCATCAATACTGATGGATTCAAAGCTTACTATTACAATAAAACAAAACTACTTAATGAATTAAATACATGCAGGACCTTCTTACAGCTCTAAGATCTTCGTTTGGGGTGTGTCTTGTGTTGCTTGTTCGTCTGAATTCGTCTCCTTAGGGTTATGGTGCACACAAAATTCGTCTAGGTCTTGGGGTATTTACAGTTTCTGTCTTAAGGTACGATGCGGCGCATATAATGATAAGATGCAGCGCATTGACTTAACTTCGCGTGAGGTCCAAGCTTATTATATTCTGGAATATTCGTACACCGCCTTTAGATGCGGCGTAACTTGAATCTTTTATGCGGCGCATGTCCTTCAGTTGTCTTGGATTGTTTCTGGTGAAGTCTTGATAGTGATACGCCGTATATCAATTGTGTAATGCGATGTATTTGAAGTAGAACGAGCTTGATGTTCTTCTTTGACCAGAGTTTCATATGCGGCACATGGTAGAATTCCATGTGGCGCATTCTTCAAAGTCAGGCAATGGTCTTCAAATTCATCTAAGTATGATATTGCGGTGTATCTGTTAAGTGAGATACGGCGCATCTTCTGGGTTTAAGTAGACTTTTGACATCTTGATCGTTTTGCTCCGTAATTAGTCCAAAATCGCCAAGTTTCACCTTTTACCTGTTTTTACCTGAGAATCACTAAAGTAAACATTAAAGCACCGATTCTCATACATAATAAAGTAAAACAAGTTAAATAAATAGGATAAATGATGCTAATAAAATGTACTGTTAGGAATACGATTTTTGTATAAGAAAGATTCGGTCACCCCAGACATGATTAAGCATTGTTTAGCTCGTAGTAGTTGCATTAGTTAGTTAAACGTAGTTTAGAAGTAGATTAGTTCGCGGAAGAAGGATGGGTCTTTACCCACTGTATACCTGATCCGCAGCCCAAGTGGCACGCCCAAGTGGCAAAACCTTTGTACATATAAATACCCTCTCCATCCTTGGAGAGGGTAAGCCTTCTCATAATCTATTTTCTTTTTTTTTTTGGTTTTCTCTCTAAGGCTTCATCTTTTTCTCTCTCTAACTTTCTCTCTCTACATTTCTTTCTTTCTTTCTTATTTCATACGAACCAAAACCAAAAGTTCTATATGTGTTACGTGATTATCTAGTGTTCTACAATTGGTATCAAGAGCCATGGTTACATCCTAGGGATCATAGGACTTGTGGTGTATGGTTTGTTTTGGTTTCTATAATTTTAGGGTGGTTTTTACTCATTTTGGAGCTTGTTCGTGGTGATTCTTGTGTTCTTTCTTGTACTTCTAGGATAAGAGAGGTTAGATTCATCTAGTTTATCAGTTGGTTGGACTAAATCTAACGTTTGAGTAGTGTACGAGTTGGTTTGGAACTTGTTTCTTGGCAGCGGTTTGCTCCTCGTTAAAAGCTTCTTAGTAGCGGTTAACTTGGGGTTTCAGCAGTTAGTGATAGCGGTTAGTACAAGTAGTGGAGCGAACATTACGCTGTACTTTGTAGTGTTGCAGCGGTTAACTTCCAGCGGTTTGCTACTCAGCGGTTGAGTTATTAGCGGTTACTCTTCAGTGGTTACTTCACAGCGGTTACTACGTTCGCGGTTACTTTTAACAGCGGTTAAGTATCAGCGGTTAAGTCATAGCGGTTTAGTTCTAGTAGTTATCTTGATCAGCGGTTAAGTATTAGCGGTTTTCTTTGTCACTACAAGTTACTATATCAATGAACAATCTAAATATGACAAACACGTCAGAAAGTGCCATTCCCGAGATTCTCAAACTATATGATATGGTCGATAAACACAAGAAACCCAACACTACACATATGACAAATGATCTTGAACTAGATGACAAGGAATCAGTAACCTCTAACTCTTATGAGACAAAGTTCAGTCAGTCACCCGCGTCATTCAATAAAGCTAAGGACTGCTCCATTGTATGCTTTCTACAACTTCACTCACACCTTTCGGTGCTTTTAAAGGGAACTGAATTCATAATGGGATACGAACGTGCTTTTGCGACACTCTTTGGTCAAGAAGTTCAGATCTTCACAGACACAATGATTCTTAACTTAGATCAACTACAACAACAGCTTGACCAAGGAATATCCAAAACTGGATCCATAGCCACTCTTAGTGTACTCAACAAACAACTCCAAATGTTCTTTGAGTCAAAACTCACTCTTCAGTATGATTATTATAGTGAGATGACTAGAAGCTGTTTTGCTAAACACACGGGAATTGAGGTTGACACATTCAGAGATACACTCATCTAGCTCATGGGTAATGTAAAAATGTTCATTGAGGAAAGAGCACAACTCAGACTCTTGGATGATAAGAAAGTGAAGGGATACCTGGTACAGTAATGTGATGGTGTTGATGATTCGGGTAAAGCATTGGATGATGGGTTAAGTGTCACGATGAGTAAAGAATCAGGAAATGCTAAGATTGATACTACCACCAGTTTAATGACTCTTGTCACCCATGGCATGAATGGTGAATCTAGACCGGTCAATGACCAAAGGTCAAGTGCGGAGGTACCCTTAGTTGATCAACATAATGTTCTCTCTAATGAACGGGAGCATACTGATCAAATTAAACTCACTTATGACTCAAACTTGCTGGAAAAGACAGATAGCAATACCATGTCTAATTCAACAAATATGAGTCATAAAGGAGGAGAATGTGATCAGGATGCTGAACGTGATAAAGTGTTAAGTTCTGTGTTGACAGCTGATGTTTTTAAATCAAATGATATGGTTGATAAAGAAACTTTTAACGAACTCTTAAAAAGATTCTTGCAACTTGAAAAACATTGCATTTCTCTTGAAATCGCAATGCAACAAAAGGAAGAAAGTTTTCAAAATAATCAACCATGTAACAATCCGGAACTTCCAGATTTCCGTGAATATTTTATGATTAATAATTTGAAAACTCAGCTAGAAACCAAGGACTTAATCTGAAAAACTGTATTACTGATTTGAGTGATATGTGTAATGATGTTAAAGCTAAACTTGTCAGTAGTGAGATTGAAACTAGTAATTTTGAGTCCAAAATGGCTGAATTACTGTTGGACAACGAGTCTTTGAAAATAAAATGTAATAACCTGAATGAGTCTCTCAAAGAAAAGAGTACTAAGGTTGCAGTACAAACAAACTCTTGGACTAATAAATATGATAAATTCAAAGCACAACTTCAGGAAGTAGGCTTCACTGTCACATCTATTAATCCTGAGCCTGGAAAATCAACAGTGAATGGTGGAAACACTAAGTTTACTAAACCATCAATCTTGGGGAAACCAGTTTTTCAAAGTAATAGAAATCAATCTGTTGCTAGACAACCTAGTGCATTTAGGTCTGAAAGAGCAAAATTTTCAAAAACCCGGTTTGCCTCCCAAGTTGATGTGGAACGAGGGCTATCTAAATCAGTCTATAAGCAAAATCTGTCTAATAATCCTGCTTCTAGCTCTGTCACACTTCATCAAGGTGATTCCCCCTCACCTGCACCCAACTCCCTTAGGATCAGTTCTAAAACAGAGTCGAAACCGAGCATAAAAATTATAGACTCTTATGACATGTATAAGTACGGTGATCTAGAAAGGGCTAGAAAAAGAGCACAACTGCATAAGGATGGAATCTTAGGATCACAACCTCGTTTGATGTCTCCTGGTTTAGTGAAGAACTCTGCTAAGTTTCAACTGGTTAAGCCTAGGATTTATAGAAAGTCACATTCCATGCATAAGAAGCTTAATAAGTCTAGTTCTTGCCTAAAGTGGATTCCAACCGGTAGAATTTTTAAGCTCATTGGTCTTAAGTGGATATCAACCAGTAAGGAGTTTACTAATGACAATCCCATGGTGTAACACCCTCAAAATTATCGCAGCGGAAGATTGTGTCACTGGGGTATTACTTCATAGTTCACAGTACAAGTTACAGAAAACGACTCTAAATGAGACGCTTTGAAATAAATTATCATTCGATTAAAATATCAGAGTTTAAGAGGTCCCACAAGTTTACAATATGTACAACATAAAAGTTGTAAAGTTTTTCGAATGATAATATATGCATCGTCTTCAAAATGTTTTTCCGTGCGGGTTCACATGCCAACTAATTCCTTTCGAACCTGAGATAAACATGCTAAAAAGTCAACACAAAGTTTGAGTGAATTCATAGGTTTATAGCAAAGCAGTTGATCACAAGATTGCAAGTCTAATAGACAGTGGGTTACGTTGTTATACACCCATAATTCAAAAGTAATATATTATTGCATCTAAGCTTATGGAACTCAAACTGACGGTATATATCAACAATGATATATAGGATAATAATTGCCCCGTGTAGGTACTTGCCATATACCTAGAGTTACAAATATAGTGCGTTTGGTTACTTATCCAGCTAACACAAACGGGACTCATCAATCCCGATAGGCCTTTCTACTATATTCGCGTTCACTCGCAAGTGATTAATGGTCCATGACGTGGGGACTTATGGCATAAGGGAACTTCGACACAAGCAATAATATATTCAGTTCAGACCACAGTTTTCAAACAATTGTGATCATAATAAAAGTAGTAGCATGTATCTCCCCATGTAGTTTATAAAACAGTTAAATGATAGAAAGTGGGGCTATGAACTCACCGTATAGAATAGCAATAGGTTTCGTCGATATAAAATGTATATCGAGAAGTTGCGAGCTTACAACGACGACCTAAACATATAATAGTCGCGTCTTAGTGAGAAAGTATAAAATAACTTTTATGAAATTATTTATATACTTTTGACATTGTACATATTTTTGTAAGTTTTCAAAAATATGAAAGTCTAGTTTTTATCAAAAATAGTAACAAGCCCTATTGATAAGTCATCATAGGGTCGGGTTTATGTTACATTTAATGATTTACCTATTCCATAAGTCATTACGTCAAAGTCTTATTAAATAGGTAATGAGTCTATTTTTCCAAATAATGGGTCTTACCACTTAGGTTTTTTTTACCACTTCGGTTTTTATATAAACATGGTCAATGGTTCCAATTAATACTTGATGGTCGTGTTTCAATTTTTAGATATATAGTTATTTCGCCCAAGTGACTATGTTATTTATAACCCATAAATCAATACATATCGATTTATACATCCTTGAAAACGTATTCACATACACTTGCCAATTTCAAGTGTCCTAATGTCCAATTTAACTTATATCAATAGTCTATTTACAAATATATACTTATATTTCATTGCAAAAAGTTTTCAGACAGCTGCAGTCCCACGAAAACTTCCATAAGTAGAGTTTTACAATGCCGATTGAGGTGAGGTTTGCGGCTACGTTTAAGTTTATGTGTTGGCTACATTTCATAAAACTGGGCCGACTACTAGAAATGAATAGAACTATGAGCCTTTTCCACATGAATCATGTTAGGCAGTTTTTGACATGTTTCGCCATTTTGGCTCTCATTTACCCATCAGGATGAGATATGAGGTAAGCCACCCGGCGAAATGACCACAAGACATAGCTCTACAGGGTTATCTTATTGCCTTAATCTCAAAGTTTACTGAGATGATCAGTGTAATCAATCTTTGGGGCTGTTCTAAGTTACAGATTCATATAACATACCTAGGGCTTGTTATAGCTTATTATCATGTTGTAAACCTCATGTACAATGTCAAATACTTACAAAATTACTATTACATCATAGGAATAAATAGAAGTCCAGTAGTCTATTACAACCAACTGGAGTGAAAATAATAAAAATAAATATTTCTTACAAGGTGATGATGATAACAACTACAAATCAACACCTAAGCACTTCTTGAACCTCTGCTTCTAATCTTCTGGCCAAGTCTTGTACACCCATTTTAATTTTGAAATCAACCTTATGTAACCCTTGTAAGAACCTTTATAAACTCAACCCTTAAACCTTGTATATCTTCCAACTTAACCAATAGGTCACCAAAACAATACTTGGACTATGTTAAGCTCCCCTAGGCCTTCATCTCTTGTGTTTAATTTGTATCTTGAATTAAAGTAAATGATGGGTGATATGGTTTTGGTGTTGTGTTGTACGGCAAAACAAGGACAAGGAAAACAAATAAGAGTTTCTGTAATTAACAAGATTTACATGTAAAGTAATAAATTAGTATTATTAGTTGATGAGTCATGTAAGTAACTTTTATACTTGTCTCAAATATGAGACGGGTATACTAAACGTGGCACAAGATGGGCAAAAGGATAAAATTTAATGTTAATCTTTTGTGATTTTTAGTATACAGGGTATAGTTTGATCCCGGTAATTACTAATGTTAAACCCTTAAGTCGAAACTTAAAACCGGGTAACATAAATATGTAGTACTTATGAAAATGTCTAAACTTATCAATATACCTCAACTAAGTATATTAAACTTTCGTGATTACTTATAAAAGTAATTTAAAGTAGAGTGAATTATAAAAGTAACTTTCGTGATTACTTATCAATCAATTTGCTTGTTGAGTTTATTTTTTGTACCGGTACGCGTTGTTTGCGATTTCACGTTTTGCGAGATATCTTCTCGTTAAATATACATACGTGAACGAAAACGTTCAAAGAGTAATAATTCAAAGTAGAGTGAATTATTTAACTTGGGAAGTTACCGTAACTACCGATTATGGTATTTGCTTTTACGTTACGGTTAAAGTCAAATATTCAAAAGTCAAAGTCAAAGGGCAAATTAGTCATTTTGCCTTGTGAAAATTTACGGGTGCTACACATGGTCAGCCGGAAAACCCCTAAGGGTTTGGATACTATTGTCACTAACCCATATACATGCAATCGAGTTTGTGATAATGCAGATTGTCCTTACTCAAGTGGAAGATTTTCTTACTATTTCCGCACAAGAAGGCACAAAACATGGAGGCCAAAGATACACAAATCTCCAATGATGGGAGATTTTACATCTCACCCTTGATGCATTTCTTTCTATGACTTCTGGGAATCTCAACTCAGGACTCAAACTTTCTCTGATATTACAGGACTTAACAATTGTGTTCATTCCTCATATATATATTTGTGTTTCTTTATCTTCAATCAACGTACTCTGATTTCTTTAATCAGGTCATTGATTGAGGGGGAGATGATGTTTTGGATATTGCCTTGTCTGTTGCTTATGTTTGCTTATATCTACCTTGCATGTCGTGATCCTGCCGTGTGTATGTGCTTAGTATACATATTTAGTTGTGTGCTTAACTCAAGGACTTGCCTTGCCATTTTAAATACTTATGCAGCGGTTTGGTTTAATAGAAGGACCTATTCTGCCATTTTTAATACTTAAGCAGCGGTTTGGTTAAATAGAAGGACCTATTTTGACAAGTTTCTAAAGCTTTTATGTGCATATTTATAGGCAGCGGTTAGATTAGTTTGGCATAACTTATTCAATACTCTCTCTTTCTAAAAACATTCCTCACCTCTCTAAAAATCGCTGCACACTCGTTCGTATTAGATTTGCTTCGTCCTTGCTTGCTTTCTGTTTACGGTATGTCGTGGATTGTTTTAGCAGTTTTGGGTTTTAAGTTTAGTCGTTGGTTTTTTGTAGTATCCGTGTGATCTTTGTTGCTTGCCTTTGTGTTTATAATGTGTGTTTCTAGGGTTTATCGTCATCTATGTTTTATATATATCTTAGTATGGTGTCTGCTGACAACACTTCAGGCCCCGTTCATCAATGAAAAGAAAGGTGTATGATTCAGTGCGCCTTATCTTCGGAAGAAGAGAAATCTTCTTGGTTTTTATCATCTTCAACAACATGCCTCATGCTTTCTCCATGTTCGTTCATTCATCAAGTGGATCTACCTATGTTTGATCGAATTCTTATACACTTGGTCAATCAAAAGTTACAACCTCGTTTGCAATTTTTGAGGGGGAGAAGGGTGAATGAAATACATGATTGATAGTATTTTTCATTCACTTGCTACTCGGGTGAATGAAATACATGATTGATAGTATTTTTCATTCCCTTGCTACTCAATCAAAAATGGCAAACTTCGTATGAAATTCTTGAGTGTATGCTTATTCACCCACTTTGTACGCAATTTTTGATTTTTGTGTGTATTCAATCAAAAACGGCAAACTTCGTGTGAATAAACTACATGATTGAGTGTATTTTTATTCACTTACTACATGATGATTGATGGTTGAAGTATGGTCATTCGACTCTCCTCAGACATCTAATGCTCTATTTACTAAGAATGACTGGGATTTATGTTTGAAGAATACTTACAAGCTTCAAAGAAGGTTGAAGCTCCTTCTTTGGTGTCTATTGGTTCTTGGCTCATCTTCTTCCTTCTCCATTGAGCAAGATGCACTAGTTTGAAGTATTTCTCAGAATACTCACGAAACCCAATCTCCAGTTATTCTTCAAGGTGTTGATGATGACTATCATGATAATAAAGCTGCACATGAATAATAATCCGTCTTCTGGTACTCCTTTCCCAAAACCAGACTCTGAAGAATCCCTTCTTCACGGATCGTGGTTCCTTCTAAAGTGCACTCTATAAATCAACCACAAGAAAGTAAAGAAAAATGTCGGTTAAGATTTTGGAAATGGAATGTTAAGTGATCACAAGAGTTTACTTGGTATAGTTTATTTGAGACTGAAGTGAAATTTTACGGGTATGTGTACTTAGTATCTTCGGGATCCTTGTTCGAGCCTTTGATCTCTACATTGACGATGACTTGGGTATCTAGTTATTTTGGTAAATCTTCTCTTCTATTACCTCAAAATAACTATCACATTCAGTATCACAACTCACACGAAGTTGTCGGTATTCAAGAGGTGATGTACGTCGCATACTCGATGGTTGGATGGTTGAAGAGTATAGAGTACTTAGGGATTCGATGCATGAAGTCTCTACACCGCTCGTTGTCATACAATGGTGCAAGTTTAAGACACAAAAACAGGGAATTCTACTTCATCTTCAAGTTGGGAATATCGGGTTTACTTCACAAAGTGGTCATAGCAATAGCCGACTTTTCATAAGGGTTGATAAGATAGTCATAAGAGAGTTTTTCTGTAGCAATTGATTCTCACGGGATACATCTAAGCATATGTTGTTCTTCTCACTAAATTTCAAGTTGTATATGCATATAATGTGTGGCTGATTCTGAAGTATCAAAAATAGCAAAAGGGGAAGGAGACATACATCGGAACGAACAACGAGTACACGTGATGAGCTTTATAATTCTTCCTAATTGAAGTTATTATGGGAAGTTAAATGTCATAACCGCAGAGAAGAACAGTGTTCTAACTCATTTTTTTGGTGTATTATTCCACCTACGTGGGGGAAGAGATGTAATAAACAGTTTCTGATGATAAAAGAGGTACAAGTGTGCTTCAGGTTTTTGAGCTTCCTATAATGAGACTGATTGCATCACTTCAACTACTTGGGGGAAGTGGTCTCTGGATACTTTTGGTACGCATTACTTCAGCCTTTCAGCTGGAAGAAAGATGAGAAGAACTATTCAAGCGTGAGATGATACTTTGCTAAGCTACCAAAGCTTTATAATGAGGAGGCTAAAATTCGATGATTTGTGTGGTGCCTAGTGATTAACTCAGTTGTGAGATTCTAGTGATTTGTTAACTACTTGCGCTTGGTGATTTTTGTAACTTAAGTCGTTTCGATTAGTCTGATTGTAATTTGACGTTGTGAGTTATCCTTACGACTTGACTCATTACGATCGGATCTATTGTAACTTGACTTGTCGCAACTTGACACTTAGTGCAGATTGTGACTTATCCAAGATCTCACTCTAAGTCATAATCGCATATCACATCTTTCGGTTTCTTTTGTTGACTTTAGTAAAATCCCGGGAGAGAATCGATCTCTCGGTTTAAGTCACAAGAGTTGTAAAACTCCGCTTAAGATTATTTCATGGCATCTACAGCTTCAGGAACCTCAAAAGCTTTGGTGGTGAAAGTTTAAGAGGTGTTGATTACGGTCTTCTACAACGTACCGACTAATTCTCTCTGTTTGGTACTCATGTCAACATCTTCTTAATCCAATCAGTAATTGCTCAGGGCTCAAGAATTTCATGAATGAGTTTATCGGGATTGTTAGATTCGGGAACTACCAGGTTGACACAATTACGGGTTATGGAGATTGTGTCGTCGGTGACTGTGTAATTTCTAAGAGAATTGGATGGTGTTGATCTTCTTCAAGGCAAACGTGTCACTACCGTGTACACCATCTCTATTTGTTCGGCTAGTCAACTGCACTAACGAAAGAAGCATGCCCACAAACCCAATACTGTCAACATCTTCATGGAAGTTCTTCATACCCTACAAAATGACTACCATGATATGGAAAGGTTAAAAGCTAAAGAGATTGTTGAAATATTTGGTGGTTATCATAAGGGATGCCGAATCTACGACATACGAACCCGACAAATCTTAGAAACCATTCACGTCACATTCTATGAGCTATCTAAGCAAATGGCTTCTGCACACATTAGTGTAGGACCCGCTTCTAAACTTTTGTCTTCTGAACCAACCAGTTCAGTTATTGTATCCCACTCCTGCATGTAGCTTATGTACCATCTACCGATAAGGATTTGGAGATCTTGGATAATCAAGTGGTTGATGAATACTTTGAGCCGCCAATTGGTGATACACCGGTACCACCAGCCATCGCAGCTCATGTTCCAAACAATCAAAATGGTCCATCTTGTTCTACTTCAATGGCTCAAG
>LBNU01020902.1:5726-16307 GCA_014162995.1 Artemisia annua | reverse complement strand
CACATTCTATGAGCTGTCTGAGCAAATGGCTTCTGCACACATTAGTGTAGGACCCGCTTCTAAACTTTTGTCTTCTGAACCAACCAGTTCAGTTATTGTATCCCACTCCTGCATGTAGCTTATGTACCATCTACCGATAAGGATTTGGAGATCTTGGATAATCAAGTGGTTGATGAATACTTTGAGCCGCCAATTGGTGATACACCGGTACCACCAGCCATCGCAGCTCATGTTCCAAACAATCAAAATGGTCCATCTTGTTCTTCTTCAATGGCTCAAGTCGCTCCATCAGCAAGTCATTCATCAACTTCATCATACATACAATCTCCTTCCGTACATCAAGGTACTGCAGTCGACGAATCGTTTGTAGTAAATCCATCTGCTCCACCTGATGTTGCTCCATTCAAAGACAGATTTGCTCCTGAATCTTCTTCTAAAGCTTCTTCTTCAGGAGATCTTAACACGAGCACATCAGTTTCCTACCCACAACCACATGATGTTCACTATAATGGGAATCCTTCTCAACTGGTGTCCACACAAAGTGATCTGAACACACATACCTTGTGGTGCTTTTATAATTCCATACTATCCAAAGTCGAGCCTAAAGACTTTAATATTGTCATTTCAAACGAATGTTGGTTTAATGCGATACAAGAAGAATGACATGAATTCTATCAACTTTAAGTATGAGAATGATGACGTTCTGAACACAAGGCAAGGGTTGCTACTAAGGGTTATCATCTAAAGAAAGGCATTAATTTTGAGGAATCATTCACTCAGAGTGTTTCTATCAAAGTTATCAGAATGTTTCTCGCCAATGCTGCAAGTCGGGCAAATGGATTCTCTAGTGATGTGGTGGAACTTCACTTCGCAAGGATAGAGTTTCAGCTGGCAGATTTCTTCACTAAAGCATTTCCTGGATAAAGGTTTCTACTTATTCTCCAGCAACTTGGTGTGAAGAATCTCATGCCAGTATCACTCAAAAGTCTTCAGGAAGAGAATGAGGAGTAATGGATTCGCTTCAAATATCCTTTTATATAATATAAAACCCAGAAAAGAAAAATACAAAAATATGAAACCTATAAAAATCATAAAAATTAGAAAAACTCAAAAATAACAAAAATAGTTTGTTTCTTAGGCATGTCTTCTGACATCGTCAGAAGTTCAAAATGTTTTCAAAACATGCCTATATGGCTTGCAGTTATTTCAGACTGTAACCCGCACTTAAATTATGGTTTGCTATTACTTCAGATAGCAACCCGGTTTTCAAAATCCGTGTAAATCACGTTACCATGTGTTTCACTGTGTGCGGATTATCCGAAAAGTTGTACGCTTCAGTGCAACCTTTCTAGTAAAAGAATAGAAGTCTTCTTTTCCCAAAATCTCTTTCTTCTAAAATATTCAGAAGAGATTTTGTGGTGTACAAGGTGGCCATCGGTCTTAAATTTTCTCGAATACGTTACCGCTCACATTAATGGCTATTAAATGTTAAAATTGAAAACGGGTCATTAATTGAGGGGGAGCGTATTTGCTCAAAATTTATGTATCTTTTAAAAGCTTTATGCACCAGCAACAGTGAAAAACCGAAAAGTGTCTCAAAATCAGTAAATCTTTAAAAATGTATCACATGTCTCTCCAAAGTTTCTTCGAAAATCATTTAAATCAATTGGGATCACAAAAATCTCAAAAGATTTGAAATTTTATGATCGGGGGAGAGAATGTGATTTAAATNACAGTGAAAAACCGAAAAGTGTCTCAAAATCAGTAAATCTTTAAAAATGTATCACATGTCTCTCCAAAGTTTCTTCGAAAATCATTTAAATCAATTGGGATCACAAAAATCTCAAAAGATTTGAAATTTTATGATCGGGGGAGAGAGTGTGATTTAAATATAAAAACTGATTTAAATGTGATGTTTTTTTGACGAAAAAGGATGTTTTTGGACTTAAGAGAACGCTCCCGTATGTGCTAAAATTTTAAAGATTTTGGATTTTAATCAAAGCACATATTGAGGGGGAGCAAGTGAATAAATGTGATGTTTTTGGAATTGAAAAAGATGTTTTGGACTTAAGAGAATGCTCCCGTATGTGCTAAAATTTTTAAGATTTTGGATTTTAATCAAAGCACATATTGTGGAGGAGCAAGTGATTAAAAATGATGAATAAAGAATCTCGAATGTAAGCTCACCCGTATGTGCCAAAGTTTTAAATACTTTCAAGATTGATTCAATCAATGTGCACATATTGAGGGGGAGCAAGTGGCTAAGAGTCTTTCACGGGTTTTTACAAAACCAAGAAGAAACCGTGAATCACATATGACTCAGAATTTGACTCATGAATTGACGAAACATGAAAAGTCATGAATCAAAAAGACTAATCCTGGTCGGGTAATAATTTTGAAGCTGGTCTAACCAGTGATCTAAACGTGTCTCGAAGAGGACTAGTCAAAGTAGAATGTACCGTTTCGAGAAACTCTTCTTAGATGTATACTTTGATGGGTCTAACTTCCTTTTTAAGGAATGTTAACAACTTCAAGTTAGTTATTAGGGTTAGTTATCACCTAAAAGCTGATAATGGATCCCTTTAACTAACCAACGTAAACGTGTCCCTCGGGTATATGTCTATTAAGAGCCGTTCAATTCAAATAAGTGCAACTCACCCCAACATGTGCAAATTTCTTTCTTCTCCTATGAGCACATGTTGAGGGGGAGCATTTGGAAAAATGATAAAACTCTCAAAGTGTTAACAAAATGTGTTTCTTTATCATAAACACATTGAGAGAATTTTCAATGATTTGGTTATGTGACGATTGTGGAAAGATACCAAAAGACCGACCAATTTACTCTAAATGCATGAAGTTATATGGATGGTAAGGTTAGGTATATGTTCCCATNTTTGGAAAAATGATAAAACTCTCAAAGTGTTAACAAAATGTGTTTCTTTATCATAAACACATTGAGAGAATTTTCAATGATTTGGTTATGTGACGATTGTGGAAAGATACCAAAAGACCGACCAATTTACTCTAAATGCATGAAGTTATATGGATGGTAAGGTTAGGTATATGTTCCCATGATCCACGAGAACCAGAGTGATCTTCCCAGGGACAATCCAATAGATAGATTAGAAGTCCTTAGGAATGATTGAAAAAAGGAGAAAAGTAAGAAAAGGAAGAGTGCCGACTGAGATTGAGCTAGGACTGGAACAAACCCAACAAGGTTCTAGTAATGAAGTCTCGGTAAGCACTGAAGGGGTTGAAGAATTAAAAAGAAATGACATGAGAAAGGGTGAAAAGAAATAGCCCTCCAATTATTCAACCTTAGGGCAGACACCGGGTTCAACTCATATGCTACTGATTGTTACTAAGGTGACATCGGTATTGAAGATAAAGACGTCATGGACCCAATGACGCACTGCACTAAACCTTCCAGCCACTCAAGTTCTCTTAAAAGAGCTTGTTTCATTCTCACAGGGAACCGGTGTAAACTATCGACTTGTCTCTTAGAGCGAGTTGATATTAAAATAGGAGACCCCTCCCTAGTCTCCGCATAGGATAACCAATGTGCGCTTATCGAGTCTAGAGCCAAGAGATGCATCAAAAGATCTCATAGGTACACTTGACACTTATACAATGGTGGTTCAACATTAAGGACACCAGTTGTAAGATTTCGAGTCCTACGCAGATCTTAGCAATCTGCCAAGAACACTTATGAGGGAATATACATAAGTATTTCCCAATGATTGAGTGGAAACTCCTGCCAGGGTCAACATCAAACAGCCCTGACAGCAGGTCACTTCGGTAATCACTTGTGGGTTACGCTTAGTATGTTCGGTGGTGTTCCAAAAGGTCTACAGTCGTAGGGTGATCTCCAGCGACTCACCTAAGCGTTGGTGTACTTCGGTATGTCAGTGAAAGCCCTTTCGGGGGCATCCAATTAGGAACTGCCTTTGTAAGGATTAGAGAAAGTCTTCACACTATGCTATTGACAACCTCGAAGTCTGAACTTGTAAGTGCCGGTATGTTTATTACTAACCAAGTTTTATGCAGCTCAACATACCAAACTTACCATGTTCACCACCATCACTCTAGTTCCACATGCTCATACCAACTTCTAAAAGGAGACGTCAGAACTGTTCAACTGGGAAGATCTACTCAAACAAAGATGTATGAGCACGTTGGAAAGGCGTAATCACTCCAAATACAAAGAAGTTGACGATTGATGTCGATTGCTTAAAAGATGCAGATTCATCATCTCATACTTACACTTCAACAACAATTCTAAAGATATCATGATCAAAGGAATGGGCTTCTACTATGCTTCCACAACTCTGATGCAGAATATCATGATCCAGAAAAGTGTAAGCATGACATCATAAAGACAATCACAACATCACAAAGAGACACATACACTCAAAGATGACTTGAAGCTAATTATATGGATGCAGAGCGAAGAGCAAAGTTAAAAGATCATCATGTACATCAAGGAAGTCATCTTGAGTCGTACATCAATGAAGAATCAACAACTACGAGCTACAAAAGAATCTACAAAGATCTCAATGCAAGAATCCAAGAATTAAGATCTCATGGGGTGACCTCCCTTAGGGGGAGATTGTTAGGAATACGATTTTTGTATAAGAAAGATTTGGTCACCCCAGATATGATTAAGCATTGTTTAGCTCGTAGTAGTTACATTAGTTAGTTAAACGTAGTTTAGAAGTAGATTAGTTCGCGGAAGAAGGACGGGTCTTTACCCATTGTGTACCTGATCCGCAGCCCAAGTGGCACGCCCAAGTGGCAAAACCTTTGTACATATAAATACCCTCTCCATCCTTGGAGAGGGTAAGCTTTCTCATAATCTATTTTCTTTTTTTTGGTTGTCTCTCTAAGGCTTCATCTCTTTCTCTCTCTACATTGCTTTCTTTCTTTCTTATTTCATACGAACCAAAACCATAAGTTCTATATGTGTTACGTGATTATCTAGTGTTCTACATGTACTTATTTGAGTTCATCAATTACAAACCATGTGCAGCAGTAGGAACAATATGTGAGTAGCAGCTACGTCCCCACATCTAAATTGGGATTGGGACAAGGTACTCTATTATAATCCTCAAATAGCCATCGATTAATATTTTATAAATCGCTGCACCATAAAAATAATATCCATTCCACAAATTGATTAGATAGCGACAGATCCATTATACCCATAAATACTCACGTATGAGAGGCGTCAACAATTAAACCACCAATCAGTTCATTAAAACGTTGACCACTATCAAATCTTAGCCCCACATATTTCTCTTCCAAAACACGACAAACAATTTTAGGCAAAATAGTTAACAGCAGCAACAATAATTAGCCCCACAAATGAATCTCGAAATATTAAATAACCCCACAGCCGACATATTGCAAAACCAACTCACTTTCCTCGTGCAATATATCAATTGATATGAGATTTATTCAGCCAATCACAAAAATCAACCATAGCCCCATGTCATTCTCAAAACATCACCAATATATGAAAACTATATTCGAACACCATTATTATAATGCAAATCATGATAACGACAGATCATATAAATAGATGCAATATACTCCGAGATTAAAATATATAACCGATCAATATACTATCAAAAAGATCAGTTGTATATGGTACCTTTGTCGCCTTTTTCCAAATCTGCTTATGTCGCCTTTTTGCAAATCTGCTTATGTTGATTGCTTTTAATTACCAGATCTGCTTCCTTCTAACTGCTCTTTATTCATAATGAAAACCTTCTAAATCACTAGATATAACGGGCCCCTGGCTCTTGATACCAATTGCAGGAAATCTGTTAGGAATATGATTTTTGTATAAGAAAGATTCGGTCACCCCAGATAAGATTAAGCATTGTTTAGCTCGTAGTAGTTATGTTAGTTAGTAAAACGTAGTTTAGAAGTAGATTAGTTCGCGGAAGAAGGACGGGTCTTTACCCACTGTATACCTGATCCGCAGCCCAAGTGGCACGCCCAAGTGGCAAAACCCATGTACATATAAATACCCTCTCCATCCTTGGAGAGGGTAAGCCTTCTCATAATCTATTTTGTTTTTTTTTTGTTTTCTCTCTAAGGCTTCATCTCTTTCTCTCTCTAACTTTCTCTCTCTACATTTCTTTCTTTTCTTTCTTATATGCAACGAACCAAACCACAAGTATGAACGTGTTTGTGATGTTATCTAGTGTTCTACAATTGGTATCAAGAGCCAAGGTTACATCCTAGGGATCATAGGACTTGTGGTGTGTGGTTTGTTTTGGTTTCTATTAGTTTAGGGTGGTTTTTACTCACTTTGGAGCTTGTTCGTGGTGATTCTTGTGTTCTTTCTTGTACTTCTAGGATTAGAGAGGTTAGATTCATCTAGTTTATCAGTTGGTTTGACTAAATCTAACGTTTGTGAAGTATACAAGTGCTTTTGGAACCTTTTTCTTGCCAGCGGTTTGCTATACGTTAAGGTGTTCTTCGCAGCGGTTAACTTGGGTTTCAGTGGTTAAGTACTAGCGGTTAGTACAAGTTAAACAGCGAACATTACGCTATACTTTGTAATGTTTCAGCGGTTAACTTCCAGCGGTTTACTCTTCAGCGGTTAAGTTACTAGAGGTTACTCTGNATCTAGTTTATCAGTTGGTTTGACTAAATCTAACGTTTGTGAAGTATACAAGTGCTTTTGGAACCTTTTTCTTGCCAGCGGTTTGCTATACGTTAAGGTGTTCTTCGCAGCGGTTAACTTGGGTTTCAGTGGTTAAGTACTAGCGGTTAGTACAAGTTAAACAGCGAACATTACGCTATACTTTGTAATGTTTCAGCGGTTAACTTCCAGCGGTTTACTCTTCAGCGGTTAAGTTACTAGAGGTTACTCTGTCAGCGGTTACTATTGCCAGCGGTTTAATAATCAGCGGTTACTATTCTAGCGGTTAATATTCCAGCGGTTAGTATTATCAGCGATTTGTTCTTTCAGCGGTTACTTGTCAGTGGTTACTGTATCAGCGGTTACTTTGTCAGCGGTTTGTTCATATTAGCGGTTTCCTAGTTGACTTTAGTAAAATCCCGGGAAAGAATCTATTTCTCGGTTTAAGCCACGTGTGCTGTAAAATCCCATCTAAGATGTAAGAACCCGCAATTTTCCCAAGTATTTATTTCCTGTAATCTCGAAAAACTAGTTATGAATTTTATATTCAGTATTTTCAATCATTCTTCCGTTTAAGCTATTGCTTGCAATTAAACTATAAAGCAACAACAAATGCTATTAGAACGAACAATGCGAAAAACTCATGTTTCATTTTATAAAAACCGCACGCGTACCGACACCGTGATAGTATGGCAAAAGTTTACTAATTTAATAACGTGGTTTATTAAAACTCGGGATTCGTCTAATTTACCCCGGACCTTGCGAAGACTAAAGCTTTATCACACCTCACCTTTTATCTAACCTTCAATTTTATTTACTTACACAAATAAATACACAAAACAAAATACATTTCAATTAAAAACTAAAATACAAAAACAAAAGAAATAAAAGAGAGTAAACTAAAAATCGTCCCTGTGTTGACCTCACAAACCGACCCCCCCCCCCTTGTCACTTTACTAAATTTATAACCAAGATAAACTCCATCTCCTCCTCTTCCCTCTCTTTCTTATCGAAAACCAGATAAAACCCTACACCACTCCTTCCTCCTGCTGCGCCGCTCCCACCAGGTCTGAACTGAAAAAGACTCCAAACGATGGTCTCTATCACTCCCAGAACTGATCTCTTTTGTCCAATCTCTCGAAGTCAACACCAGGAGCCAAGGGATGATAGACTATGATGAATCTTTACCTCTTTTGGCTACTAGATCGACTGACCTCTTGAGAAAGAGGAATCAAAACTCTCTTGTATTACTCCTATAGATACCAACCGGTTCACAAAAGGATCCACACATCCAAAAACTTACACAACTATATACTAGTGAGCTTTTAAGAGAACGAGTTCTAAGGATTCGAAAGGTGTGTTGATTCGCTTGTGGAATTGGGTTCGAGTTCTTATTGTGCTTCATCTTCTTTCCTTCCGGATTTTGGCTCTGTTTGTTGTAAGGATTTCATTCTTGTTTCTGTTTCATTCGAATTTATAACTATTTTTCTTTGGTGTTAATTAGTTTTGATTTTTATGGTCTCGATGGTTTTTCTGTTGTATATCGATTTAGAAATTTTGATGTTAAGTGATGCTAAAAATGTATGTGTGGCTAAAATTGAAGACACATATTATTCTTAGGCCTAATTTTTGGATCAATTAAATGGTTTGCAAATGAAAGAGTTTGTGTTTAAACTTCCGTGGGATGTTTCTTTATGTTCTTTGGCAAAGATAATGTTAACTGAGAAACTACAGCAAACTAAAAACTGAATTAGGCTAAGATTTGGAAGTGCTTATATCCATAGCTGGTCTTCGGTCTTACTTTGTTGTGTTCGTTTTGTGTATTGCAGCCCCATGAGGGTGCGTTTGGTTTTGTTCTAAGTTTGACAATGGTGTATTTGATATTGTGATACTTCCAAGTTATGTGGTTGCTTTGGCTAATATATGGTATGTTGGTCGCGATGCCGAGGAAAAACATGGATAGTATCCTAAGCAAGTCGTGTGATTGCGGTATCGAACCCAACCAACAGTCCATATTCGAGCCCGGCTTCCTAGTCACATTGCGAGGTCGAGACCGGTTACTCAAGCTCGAAGTGTGATTTTACTTCCCTTGCGTCAACAAATATACAACCTAACTAAAAAGAGCGATTGTTTGTTTTCGTCTTAGTGCCAGTCGTGCATTTGAAGAGATCGGAAAGTGGTTCAAACATGCTCCGTTTCAATTCACCATTTTGAACTCTTAGGCGTGTTCATTTATAAGTAGGTAAAATTATAGTCTAAATTTGTCTGCTATAAATCTTTTAGCAAGAGCCCACCAGTAAACATAAAATAAATTTGACCCAATGGACTCACAAGTCCACCAGGCTTAATAAGAGTGCGTTTGGTTGTCACATGGGTCGAAGTCCACTAAGGTCATCATCATAAAATTTATAAACGTGTATAAACAAACGGCGTGATATAACGGATATTCGGATCATCATTTTTAGCAAGTCACGACTACTCGTCTTCAACAATTCGTTTTGCGTCTCGTTGTGATTCACTTGATGTGTTCACTCCCGACACTATTCCACTAAACATATTTTCAAAGTATATTATAAATATTCAAAGATAATCCTCCACAATTATAAGACCATCACGACTTATAATAATTTATTTATACTCTATAACAACTTACCTTATAACAACGAGTTATTATAGTTTATCTTGACACTTAGTCATCTCGTACAACTAAAATATATATGCACGGTCAAGCCCAATTTTATAAAAAAATCTTACAAGTATATTTTAAATACAAACGTTTTAAAGTAAAACTTTTAGATATCTACTTATACACTATTTATTACTAAGCTAATATTTACACATAAATACTCATAAATATTGAGATACATACCTACAAACTTTTAATAACGTTATTCTTAGTTTTCTCTGACGACATCTAACATTCATTACCTTCAACACTTCGTCTTTCAGTTATCGTCGAACCAGAATCCTATTCGTCTTTGCTACTTTCGTCGTATTATATATACTAATTGCACTTCCAAGAGCCAATTTATAAACACTTTCAAAACCAATTAAATTTAAATGCTGCCACACAAGCGATAATGACAAAAATGTTTTGAAAACTTTTAAACTTAATTACGTTTCATCGAGTCTTAAACTAGAAATGTGAATTAAATTATGCCATACTAATCTAGGTCACGCATCGTAACTATCACCTACAATTTGACTCAATTGCATTTCAGACTACTACTACTGAGGTGAGTTCATAGTCCCACTTTTTACTATGTTTTTAAATCCCGTGGGGAGATACATGCTACAAATCTGAACACCACTATTTTTCTGTGTGCTATCCTGATTGATATTGCCTAAGTTACCACCTTTGCCAAAAGTCCCTCATATCATGAACCATTAATCACTTGCGAGTGAACGCGAATTTAGTGAATAGATCTATTGGCAGTTGACGCCCCATTTGAAGTTGGCCTGAAATGGTAACCAAATACACTTTGTTCGAATATAAATAGAAAGTTGTCAAATTCCTACGACGAGGGCACTATCACCTACATCGTTTCATGATGTAGGCCAATTATACCATTTATGCTATCACCCTATGTTAACGTTTGCGTGTCATGAGGCTTAGGGCAATATATTACACTACGATGCTATTGTTTTTCTACTATTTAGCTTGTGTTCAAAACTATTATAAATTAAACACTGTGGATTCACTCAACCTTTGTGTTGGCCTTTTTAGCATGTCTTATCTCAGGTAACTAAGAAGTATAATGGCACGGAGTGGACTAGGGCCTCTTTTGGACATCACCCAAAAATGTTATCATTCATTTTTAATTTAAGACATTTTTATTATGTATGACTAAACCATGTGAAACCGTTGTTGCTACTCTGATTTAATGTTTGATGAATGATAACAAATTTTCTCAAAACGTCTCTTT
>LBNU01020901.1:22271-49809 GCA_014162995.1 Artemisia annua | reverse complement strand
AGTTGGGTTGTCGGTGTTGGAAGCGGTTTGTCCTTCTATTTTGGTGATTCAGTCGGGGGTGCATCGGGTGTTACTATTGTTGTTGTAGTAACCATTGTATCAGGTACTTGAATATTATCAGGTTGAGTAGCGGAACTAGTGGATACATCTGGTGCACGTGTCTCAAATGAATCATCGAACAAAGGAGAAAACAATGTTTCCAATTCTCGACGAGTTAGTGACAACGGTTCAGCTAAAGAATCTGGAAAGTTTAGACGGTTGGTTGCGGGTCCTAAGCTGTTTTGCTCAGAAGCCATAACATTAAGCTCGGGTCCGAAACTGAGTTGTTCCGAAGCCATCATTTAAGTGCGGGTTTCGTACTGAAGTATACGAAAGCCATCCCTGTTAAATCTACAAAGAAAGAAATAAGAGACAAAGCAGAGAACAGGGATCCCCAAGTGTAATTGGGTTCCGGATGTTAGAAGCATAAAGTTGTAGTGTCAATTATCTTCTTGCACCAGAACACTCAATATCAATGATTTGCTTTCTCGCCTCAGGGATAGATTCTGTGGATTTCACATTAGCTTTGGTGAAACTATCTAAAATCTTTCCTGTGGGAATCCACCTAAGACCAATCGCTTTGAAAATTCTACACGTGGGTACCCACCTAAGGTTAGATCTAGGAGATGTTTTCCTCTTAGGTCCAGCGGAATGAAATGTGAGAGCATCACTAAGTTGAGAAAACCTATGTCCTATATTGATCCACTTCTTAGATTTCTGATTTATGGCTTTGGTTCAACGGGTTTGTTTTTCTTAGTCAATTGAGCCTTTGCAAGTGAATTTCCCTTTGGAAGATATTTTAAAGAACTTACAACATGATTTTTTAAGCAACTACTCTTAGATGCTATCCAATTCCTATTAGTTTGTTGATTACTCTTAGGTTTTGGATTGCTACTACTAGCAGTGTTTTGCAATACAGTGGAAGGCATCACATTAGGTTTTGAACCTAGAATTCCATCTTTTTGAAGCAACGCAATTTTCCTAGCTTTTTCTAGATCATAGTTCTTGTTCATGTCATTAATGTCATAGGACTTTTTACTTTTAATGCTCGGCTTAGACATTGTTTTCGAACTAATCCTAGATGAGCCATGTATAATCACGTGTTGAGGTTTAGCAGACACAGATGCATTTTCCTTAGGCCAGGAGTGTGGAGTGACTGGTTTTGTCAAATGATATATCTCAACAACTTGGGGGACAAACCGAGATTTTGAACATTTGGGTCGTTCAGATTTAAATGCAGTTGGTTGTCTAACCACTGATGGTTTTCTGATTGTTTGAAGAGGTGGTTTCCCCAAGATTGATGGTTTTGCAAACTTAGTATCCACACTCTGGCCAGTCAATCTTCTTAATTTGTTTTGCAATGCAGCATTTGCGAAACCCTTTGCTTGAATTTGACCTTTTAAAAGCTCATTTTCCTTAACTAATGTATCCACACGTTTACTTAGTTCATTCAAAAACTGACCATTGTTGCCCGAAGTTATAGATTCGTTTTGCAATTTAAGTTCAAGTGAGATGCAATGTGCCTCAAGTTTTGAAAAATCTTTTTGAAACTGGGCAATGGTCTTTTTGAGAAGCATGTTTTCAGACTCAGACTCAAGAGTTTGGTTTGATGTTTCAGTCATAAGATTATCAAGTAAGGGCTCAGACTCAAAACGTTTGTCTGGACATTGCACAACATTCTGGTCAACCTCTCCTTTATTACTGAAGTTAGGTTGCCTAGATTGTTGTTTCTTATTAGCAGGCATAATATGATCAACAGTAGATTGTACCTCAACCATTAGCTCTTTGTCAAAGTTGGGTTCTGTGTCATAGATGGGTATGACATCTTCCTCAACCATCTGTTCTTTGTCAAGGTTGGGCTCTGAGTCATAGGAGGTTCTGATCTTTGCACAATCAGCGTCTGTATCATTCCCAAATCTGCTGCTGTCATTCGGTTGTTCTAATTCTGTCCCACTACTTTCCGTGTCAACCAAACTAGCATCCAATGCTTTAGCCGTATTAACCTTCCCTTCTTGAGTCTGCAACTTTCTTTTATTCACCCTTCTGTAATACTCTTTTTCGTGAAGTATTCTTTCAGCAATCAACTTCTCAATAGAATCCATTAGTTGGAGCAGTATATCTTTGAAGTTTTGAAAACCGAGTCGAGTGTATTCAAGAAAATACTTGCTTGTGATGAGAGAGTCATCGTCCGAATATAACCTCGTACGGATGAATTGCTGAAACTGTTTCTTAAGTACACAAAAGGCAGCCATGGATCCATTCTCGTGAAGTTCTTCTTTGTTAAGTTGATCTTCAAGTTGATCCATGTTGAGGAACATCGTATGAGTGAAAATCTCAACGTCTTCACCAAAGAGTGATGGAAATGCCCGTTTGAATCCATACTCGGAACGAGTTCCAACTAAGTCTTTGTTTGAAAGGACCTTAAGGTGTGAATGAACATTAGATTTTCTACAGTACGTAAAGAGTCAGTAATGTACGTAATTTTGAAGAACACTTAGTGACAGAACTCTAGGAACTTTTCGTCTCAAACCACCACTTCCTATTCTACTTCCAAATTTATACAACAACCACCCACTCCTGTAAACTCTGACGACAAGTAAGTAATCGCTGGAACTAACTATGTAAAAGAGAGGGGGCACTAACAACGCTACATATCGGAATAATCAAACAAAATGTGAAAAGATGGTTAGATGACACACAAGGTCGATATATAGTGATTTCTGATTTCCCTCCAAAAATAGAATTTGAGTTTTAGAAATTTTGACGTCAAATTTCACCGAATTTTTTTTTTTTTTGAATTTTGCCCTAAAATTTTGAATTTTTGGGCAAAATTTTCACCGTTATACCAAAATTTGAATTTCGGGTAAAAATTGAACGTTTAGTCTCCCATAAAAATTAAATTTTACTCAAAAAATTAATTTTTTTAAGAGAATAGAAGTTAGAAGATATTAGAAAGAAAGAAACTTGTGTATATGATGGATCTTGTAGAAGGTATAGATGTTAAGCCAATTCTCGAAAACTATCCCAAGTGTGTTCTCGAAACTTTGTTGAAGAATATCTCGAAAAGCAGTCAATGTCCAAAGATCTAGAAAAAATTCCAAAGTTCTCGAAAAATGTCAAATTATCGAGAAATTTTGATAGAAATTTTCGAGAAATTTCTCTATAGTAGAATTTAGCAAAGTTCTCGAAAATTATGAAAGGATTTCGAAAGTTTTCCAAAGATCTCGAAAATCAGAAGATTTCGAAAGGCCAGAAAAGATCTCGAAAGTTTCAAGATTTTCAAAAAAAATTCTACAATTATCGAGATTATACAATGTCGATAATATCCAACGAGTCGAAGTGTTTTCTTTCTTATACAAGAGAGAAAAGCACTGAGTAAGCAACGGAAACACCTTAGGAGCAACGAACAAAGATCTCGAAAGTTTAGGGTCTAAGGATTTCGAAAAGTTGTCAAAACTAGGCAAATTTTTGTTTTTGTAAAAAGCAAGCCAAAAACACGTTTTTAATCCAAGATTCTTGTACAACTAATCTTAAAATGATGAAATCTTAAAGAAAGTTGCAAACTTTAACCACTTTTCAAAAATTTGAAAAATTCTCGAAAAATAGTACAAATTTCGAATCTTTGAGTTTTTGAGAAAAAGTTTGAAACTTTTTGTTTGTAATGATTTGTAGCAAAAGTTTGTAAACAAATATGTGATAGAAACCACGAAACAAACAAAAAAGAACAAAATTTCCCAAAAAATACGAGACTAAAAATGGTTTTTGGTTCGAAATAAACAAAAAACAATCTTCCACACCTTCTTCTAGCGAATGATACCACTTGTTAGGTCACCATATTGTAAACACAAGTATTGATTTGATAGAAATAAGATGAGAAATAGAGTTTGGTTGATTAGATCAAATATGAAGAATAAAAGTGCAAGAGTTTCCTTATGTAAATGAAATAACCAACAAGTGTAAGATGATACATGATGTCCTATTTATAGGTGAAGAGCTAGGGCAACACTCCCTACCCTTCCCTTATCTAAAACGTATGGGCTTGTGGCCCATTGGACATGTAATGGACTTACACTTAAACATAAATAACTTAAGTAAATTTAGCAACCTATTACAATGACTGAAATAACCGAGACTTGACTAAACGTTGACAAACTTAGGTTCTAACAAGCATATTGGGCTTTGAAACATGTTAATTTTGACCTTAAGACCGCGGGTGATCATTGTAAAATACAATTGAATGAATTGGTTGAATTGCGTGATCAAGCTTATGAGAATTCTTTAATCTACAAAGAGAAAACGAAGAGGATTCATGATGAAAAGATTAAGAATCGTGATTTCCATGTAGGAGACCGAGTCTTTCTTTTTAATTCTCGATTGAAGATTTTCTCGGGCAAGCTCAAAACCCGTTGGTCTGGACCATTCACTATTACTCATGTGTTCCCTTATGGTACCATCGAGTTATCTCAACCTGATGGTCCCAACTTTAAGGTGAACGGTCATAGGATCAAACATTACTTCGGAGGGGATATACCACCCATGGTAGTCCCGGATCTCCAAACTTTCCCCAAGGACGATTGAATTCGGGGATCGAGTCAAGCTACGTGACTCGGTGAACAAAAACAAAGCGCTTCGTGGGAGGCAACCCATGCTTATCCATTTTATCTTCTTTTCTATTTTCTAATGTGACGTAAGGAAGGGCGACCTCTTCCATTCTTGTGCTTTTGTGGTTGTTTGTGTTGAATGTCCAGGGATTTCCCGAATTATGATGACTCTCGTGCTCGTTGTTTTGTCTCCACTCGAGTCTCATTCTTCGTAGCTCATTCGTGTTATATCCTAATCTTATCGACTAACGTTATCTTTGGCATAATTAATAAACGGCCCTAGAATTTTGTTAGGATTACCCTTACCTTTGAAACATTGAGGACAATGTTTATCTTTAGTCTGGGGGGGGGGTGAATCTTCGATTCGATTGACCTTGCACTTTCACCTTTGTCGTTTACTCTCGCAATCCCGTTTTTCCTAAAAAATGAAAAAAATTGAAAAATTTTGAAAATTTTCAAAGAAAAATGATGAAAATGTTATGAAAAAGCATAAAAAAAAATGTGAAAAAAGTTGAAAATTATGCAAAAATAGGATAAGTGTTTTGACACCGTGTTGACTTTCTTGTTGGCGAGAGTAGGAATAATATTTTGACTTGATCGGGCGTGTTGAGCCCTAGCTTGTTCTCTTAACCAATGATGATCACATAAGCTTGTGCTAGTTTTGTACACAAGGAGCTACTCTTTTGTCGGCTCCCGTACATTACTTTATACATGCACAGCTTAAAAGCTTTCGCTAGTCTTTTACATAAGAAGCTATAAAACGCTAATTCTTTTATTAGAGTTTGCAAGTTTCCGTATCTGACTTTATATATGCGTGGCTTGATTATCGGCTAAGTATTCGCGGATCTCATTATTTTAGATTTTTTAAAAAAGCAAAGAGCGAGAAATGATAGTGTTTATTTAGAAGTTAGATGCCACACGTGGAGTAGTGGTTCTCTTTAAAGCTCATCGAAGGTACTTGTGGCTTTTTGTTCCCATCAGCTTGTTTCACCCCATATCTTGTGTATAATAATTAAAGATGTCTCGGTTTTGACGAAATTTAGTTCTTTATCTTCTTAAGAGAATCTTTGCTTGAAAAATTAGGTACACATCAAGGATACACGCCAATTGTAGTAAGTTGTATTGTATTGTATTTCGTTGTATTGAGTTGTACGTATGTGGTTTCGGAGCTACCCTTTAAAGCCCGGTATTCGTTAGAGCTAAGGTGCTTTGAGACTTCGGATTGAGATCGGACCTTGGATCCTACTTCTAAAGGCGGTAGATCTTGGATTGAAACCGTGAAGGTTCGGAGTTGAAAAGTTACTAAGGCAAGGAAAAAAAAAAGAAAAAAGTGAAAAAAAAGTATCAAGAAAAGTCAAAAAAATGAAAAAGAGTGAAAAAAAAATCAAAAGAAAGAATAAGGATTTATGTTGATATTTATGGATTATGAGCTTAAGTGTTAAGACTAAAGTTGGTAGCACGTGAGGTGCATGCAAATGATCCTAGATCGGGCGCATGAGGTGCACGTGAAAGTACTCTCCAACTTATGTCTATTTTGATGTATTCCAAAGTCTTTGTGTATGTATCCTATATCCTTGATGTGGACCTCATTTTTTGAGCAAAACTTCTTAAGAGAAGATGACTAACTATTTAGCATTGAAATTCTTCGTATCTTTATCGGACTAATTCATATTGGAACGAGAATTTATGAAGCAATTCATTTCTCAACTTAATTTAAAATAAATAGATACACTAAGATATGGGAACAAGGGGTTTTACACAAGTAACTACGATGAGTAGTATTGACATCTAACTTGTAAATAAACGGTGATCTCGTTCATAAGCTTAGTTTGGGGACTTGTGAAAAATCAAGGATGACGAATTTTATCCTTTTGGTCACTTTTCTATGAATTGTGTTTCTACTCTATGAACCTTATAATTATCGCAAGATAATGAAAGTTAACATACAGTCATATGAATAAAGTTGAATAATAAAAAAAATAGTAGTGTAAAGTTCATATATGGAATAAATTGGGTAAACGGGGCATTTTCGGGAATAAATGATTTTGAATCTCTTTTAAACGTTCTTGCTACTTTTCAAAGTTAGTAGAAAGAGTTTCTAAATTATTTATCTCGAGAATGTGATGTGATTACATTGCGTGAGGACACGACAATACCTTAGTCTGGGGTTTTGGTATGTGTTAATTCACATACCTTTTTCATGGCAAAAACCGACCCAAAATAGACTAATTGTACTAACAAATGCCAAAGAATATGTGTTTTTGTGTTTATGATTGTGCAGGTAAGGGTATTGCAAAAATGGATTCAAAACAAATAAAAATGATCAAAAACGAGCACGAGATGAGAAAAGTATCAAGAGCCGGAACCGGGAATCATTTTTCAAGCATTGATCTTTATTGACTCAGAAATGGCAAAACTAGTCCTTGAAGAATCAATGATTGTCAACAATAGTCCTTGGAAGAATTTTCATAATTAGTCCCTTAAGTTTCAGAAAAGTGCACAAATGGCCCTTGTGGAATCATAAGTTACTAAGCTGCCTAAAACATTTATAATCCAATAAACCCAAAATTATATCAAAGCCCAAAAATCCACCAAGCCCAATAACCCGAATCCCAAACCCGCAAAAGTCAAACAATAATAAAAAAAAAAAAACCCAATCAGCACTCCCGCCCCCCAATTTCTTTTACCCAGCCACTCATAAGAACCCTAATTTACTTTCACCCTCAATTACCCCATTTCAAGCGCTTTTAACCACAATTAAGGGTGTTTTAGTAATATCCCAGCACTCTGACAAGTCTTGACACCAAGAATGAAACGTGGCACTCCCTGATTAGCTACTACACGTCACAAAGACCACCTGGCATCCTTTGATTGATCGAAGGGTGTCAGAAGGGATCTAATTTGGCATATTCGGTGAAGATTCCAAGGCTAGAAGGTTCTGAGACGCTCCACCTCTTGTTATAAATAGAAGCCTTCATGTACGATTGGAGGAGTTAGTCATTTTTAGATAGTATATGCTTGTATTTTGTATTTTTAGCTTAATGTAATAATCTCTCAGCTTTTGTAAACGTTTAAACATCTTTTAGTGTAATAAATTTCAATTTCAGTTTAATAAGCATCTTAATTCATTTTCAGCTACTTGTGTTTTGTTAGTTTCAATAGTACTTTCAATCTCATAAGCTAATCAGAAGCTTGTGAGAGCTTATATACTACTTTTATCACGTTTATCATTTAGCTTTATCATTTTCAGAAAATATAAAAATATTAGTTTCATTAGTGAAAAAATATAAAAAATGTGTTTTCAAAAGCTTCTAACCAGCTTGCAACAAGCTGTTTTTCATTGGATTTCACACTCAAGCTCAGTAGCTTGTTGTGAATGAATAGTATAGAAATAGGTTCAAGTTTAATCAAAATCTCATCAAAAACTTAGATCTGTGGTTCATTTGATCAATCAAAGGTGTTCAGTTCATCATTCAGTGATCATAAGCCTATCCTAAAGATAGGCTAGCTTTGGAAGATCTCAGAGAGCTGAGATCCAGCATTGTAAGGCTCATTTTACAATCTCAGTACATAAATTTTCATTTGAGTAGCATAATTTTGTTGATTGTTGAAATATTAGTGTAGTTTGGTTATTGTTACTGTTTTACTCTTCCTTTGTGGTTATTTGATGATGTTTGATTGATTTGTTGTTAGTTTATGCTTGATTGATCATTGTGTGTTCTATTTCTTTTGGATCTGTGGTGTTGTAGCATTTTGGATCTGTGAATTTGAGTAATTCTAGCTGAGAGTGTTAGATTGTTGCTGATATAGTCTCAATCTACTGAGTTGAAAGTATTTTGATCATTAGTTTGGTTGTTTTGAGCTTTAATCACATAGGTGTAGTGTAATTGGCAACTGTAAGGGGTGTTTGGCATAGGAGTTATCTAGTGGTATCAATTGCTTTGTGGCTGGAATTTTGCACTAGGTAGAGTATATTTAGCATATTAAAACTGGTTCTAGTGAAATATAAGTAGTTTTATTGAAAAAAGTCAAAAATAGCTTTATAAATTTCTCACAGTTAGTAAAATGGTTAATTGAGCTAATTGATTGGACTGCTAGTAGCTCATAGTAGTTAAGTTTGTTAATCCAGTGTTTAAACAAGTTATATAAACATTATTTGATAGAATTTGAGTGATCAAATTCACTTTAGTCAAAGTTCTAGTTCATATAATTAGTCAACTCATTTCTGAGTAACTGCAGTTGTTCAGTAACTTTTGTTGCTGAACTTTTGATTAATTGGACTTCAATTGGACTGTAAGATTTGGGGCTTTTGTGATTTTCTTAATCTCTGGTTGGTAAACTTCAGTTTCCTTCAATAAGTTTTGCAAAATCTGCTTATTCAGTGTGCTTAATTGGCCTCCAAACCATGTCCCATTTCTGCTATTTGATGTAAGATTCAGTTTGGTGCATTGTGTGATTCTGGCTTATATCTCTTGTTCTAGTGCTTGTTTTGAGTGTCTTTAGTTGCATTGTAGTCATTTTTAATAGTTACTTTCAATTTGTACTTCATAAGTGCTTATTTGGTAACAAATAAGTGCTTATTAAGTCTTATTGAACTACATTCTTATATTCTGAGTATCACTTGATCAAAAATAGATTGAATTGAGTTCATTTGAGCCTAAGGAACCATCTGAGTCCTTACCATACAGTTTCCATTCAAGTGCTTATTAATAAGCACTTGAATAAGCTGTTTTAAGCTCAAATAAGCACTTTTCAGCCTATTTTTGAAAAAACTTTTCTCACAGAATCTTTAGTATAGTATTTCAGACTTTTCATAAAAATTTCAGATTTATTTGAGCTATTTTACCATTTATTTTGTATTTTCTTAGACTTTTAATCATTTTTAAATCATTTTAATTTCCAATTAAATCACAAAAAGACAAAAATATTTTCTAATTTTATTTTTAAATTTCATTTTCAGTTTAATAAGATTTTTAGTAAATAAATTGTAGAATAAATTTTTTCATTTTATAATTAGTTTGAATTTTTTTTATTAAATAAAAATACAAAAATAGTTTTTAATTCATATTAAATAAATAAAAAGTCAAAATAATATTTTTCTTTTTCTCAAAATTCTTTTTAGTTGTTTAAAATTTTTAGAAAATTGTTTCACAATTTTAGGATCATTTTTCAATAAAAGTTGCGTTTTATTTTGTACGTTACGTTTTAAATTTAGCGTTTGAATTTCCGTTTTTAGTTTTTAGATCATTGTGCATATATTGCTTGTACTTTGTGCATTATTATTCATTCCTTATCTCTATTTGAATTTCAATTTCACTATTTTCACTTTTTCACTTTTCACAAACACGGGTTCTCAAATAATGATTAACGAGATTCCATTTAACCTTCGCACGGACACGACCCGGGTAATTTCTTATTTGTTGAGAAATTGCTTGGATATATACTATACTAGGATACGAAATACCCGCTCTCCAATGTTTTCAGGTTGTTTATCTGCGCTGTGTGTCAAATTGAAATGAAGCCTGGAGAAGGCATTTCAATACACCATGCATCAGCTAATACGACGGGAAAGTTAAGACCATGGGATGGTCCTTTCCTTTGTCAAAGCTGCCAACACAAGAGAGATGCCATGGAAGGGAAATTATCATCCAGAAGTAAGATATTGTTTCTCATATCCTTTCTCTTATGCATTATTTAGAGGTGGTAAATGGGCGGGTCGGTCGAGTTGTGTAACAGGATGATATGGAAAAGTTTTGGTGCAAATTAAAATGGTTTAGTTTGGGTTGGGTTCGCCCGGAAACAGTTTTTGTCCATGTTCTCAATATTTATGTTAAGGATTTATTCAAATTAAATATGATTAAGAAAAGGGCCATTTTTTAAAAGCGTAACTTGCTTTGCCTGATGTTCCAACTTCCAAGTTAGTAATTATACTTTGATATTTAAGATGTAAAAAGTGTTCTAATATGGTAATTAGTCACATTTGGTTATCGAAGATAATATTGCTAACTTAGCAAATGTTTTTATATTTCATTAGTGATGTTGATTTAATATGTAAAAGAATGAAACCTGAAAGCAAAATTACACACTTAACACAACACAGACCACAACATCCCTACACTCTGGCAACCTGTTCTCTCCTTCAGTGAACACAGATACACACACAACTCTGGAGTGCGTTTTATTTGCATTTTGGCCTCTGGAATAAACCCAAAAACACTGATTAGACACCTTATATATGGCCTTTGGAATCAGATCAGCCATTCCCTTGTCCCCGTCATCCATATCACTGATGAAACACATAAACACATAGATACCAACGAAACAAGCAAATGTCGTTTTGGGTTTTGGCCCTTGTGAAGGATTTCTATTTATAAATTTTCATTTGCTAAAATTTTTCAGTTTATTTGTCTGTTGATGGAGAGGGTGCTCCAGTGTAACTTGTAAGGGGGAGGACAGAGTGTCACATGAGCTAAACTATAGTTTTTCTAATTTAGGATGAGATATTGATATCACTGAAGGAGGTGAGCGTTGGTACCAGTGTTGTATTTTTTGATATCACTGATTTAGGATTTGCGAAAGTCGTCTGTGGTCATGGTGGTTGCCAGTGTTGTATTTTTTGAATATAAAATACTTCTTTATAGTAACAATAATAAGTCATAATTATGATATAGTTGCACAAATTTCAAAAAAATTACATCTTTTACGCATCAGCATCTTCTTTTAAAGAAACTTGTCATACCAGCACAAAAATTGTCAAACAAGCACCGCATCAGCATTCAAGTTTCACGTTATTGCTCCAACTGTTCATCTAGTTGCAAAATTACCATGTTGGCACACATTCTTACAACTTAAATTACCAAAAAAGTTGCAAAACTGCAAAAGCACATTGCTATATGTTTGACATTAGCCCTTACTAAAACTATTATTGCAACAATAATCTCAAGTATTATAAAAAAGCGATTTTAGATGTACACATGAGCTGTGGACGACTTTTGACTTGTTTCCTTTATTGCTAAAATTTTTCTTCTGTTTTTATCAGTATGATCTGTTTGAGAATAAACATAGCTAAAATTGACCCATTCATTTGCATAGGAGTAGCAATTGCCACCTCTAGTAGTCTAGTACGTTAATCTCTTAGTTGCTAATCATCCCATTCTTGTCACTTTAATGCTTATAATTGCTAATCATCCCTTCATCTTATATTTTTGTCAGATGGACGATAAACAACGAAAGTGATCAACATTACAATCAAACCATACAGATACTTACATTTGATTCTTGGAAAAGCATAGATTTGAAGACCCAAGGGGTTGTCAAGATGAGTTATTTTTTCTTATCTTGAGGACATTGACTATTGACCTTTCGAAAAAATATATTTTACTTATGCCAAAGATTGGCGGTTCATGAGGAATGTTTTCTTTCTCTTTAAATCCATTAAAAGATCAGATTAGTTTCGTATTCTATAGTTACAATCTTGCCTTGACTCCTCCACCCTAGGAAGCGTGTTGGGAAAAGAAAGTTTTAACATTTGCTGAACGAGTTTACATAGATCTAACATTGACCATTACAGATTTACAGCCACCTCGGATGCTGTCACATTTTACCATTCTTATACTCTTTACATTACTCATAATTCATGTAACAATATAATTTTTTATTCTTACTTAAACCAAACTGAACCATTTGCTATGTGTATATACCATAACCTTCATGTATCTGTCATGGGGTTTATTTGAAGTATAAGACTACTTTACCCTTGAAAGTGGTTTCATTGCTGTTATTGGTATGCTTCACTAATTTAAATGGTGGTGACTAGTGAGCGAGGTTTTGTACGCTTATAAGTGGCATGTTATATGATTCATAAAGATGCTATGTTATTTCCTGGAGTGGATGTCCAAATCATTGTTGAATTATCTTGGGAGTATTTGTGAGGAAATACATGGGTCCTTCGAATGCAGACGCTTTATAAAGTTCTGTGTAGGGAAATACATGGGTCCGTTGAAGTTTTAAATTCCGGAAATGAGCTGGAATTTGATGGATTCTTTGGTCGATTATGTTTCACTCATACAGGAGAGCATGATTTAAATGTTGCCGACTATGTCTCACCGATAGAAAAGCCTCTTGATTCACATATCATTAGACTTGTAACTTGTTCGTGTGAGTTATTTACAATAGTGTGTACCTTAAAGAGTTGCTTATGGTCTTTCATAAGTCATGAGCTTGAACATAAAAGTTTAATGCCCGGGCACTTGGCCACATATTCTTATACTCTTGGTGTTGGTATAATGTAGCCAAATCAATGTTGAACAATGATGAAAATTAAGTTTATAGAACTCAATAACAATGAAAAAAGTTCATCTAATAAGAACCTTAGATAAAGACACAAAGTAGCATTATTACACGGCTTTCTGGACGCTTTGCCGTGCATATTCTATTACTCTCGGTGTCGGTATAATGTAGCCAAATCAATGTAGAACAATGACGAAAAGTAAGTTTTTAGAACTCAATAACAACGAAAAAAGTTCATCTAATAAGAACCTTAGATAAAGACACAAAGTGGCATTATTACACGGCTTTATGGACAAAAGCAATTGATTTGATTTTGCAATTGGATAAGTGGAAAATGGATTATTTACCTAATCAAATCAAGAACCAAAAAGATTTCTAAATATCATTGAGCAGAGAAGCAAACGGTCATAATCAATACCCTTTTTTTTGGGTAATTCATTTGCGATTTTGATTCGATTTGGTTAGCTATTTAAACCATTTTTAGCTTTTGTGCATCCCATTTTCATGACATCAAAAAGGTTTTGATGTTATTTGTTAGAGTTTGCGTTTGATATGTTTGTATGAATCACAATCGGTATGACTTTGGGTATAAGTGGGTCCCACAGGTATGATAGTTTTCATAGGAGGTAAGCGAGTTAGTACGGAGTATGCTTTATATTTGAGTATCATAGCAATTTTTGAGATTCAAAGTAGTAAAACAAACATCTTATTTCGAAATGAAAGTATTCTCTCATTCCGATTACCGAATACCAAACGCACCTAATTGCATGCACAATAAGTGCCCCTCCATTAACTTTTGCCCAAGGATGTACTCATCCGTACCATTGTGATGTATAATTTATAGGGAAAAATCTTTAATAATGTACCATACTTGTCAAAAAAATGACTTTCGTGTAAAAAAAAAAAAAAAANTAATATATTTTTGTGACATTTTTGCCCCTGGATTTTTAATAATTTGAGGGGCAAAAATGTCACAAGTACATCAAAAAGACCAAAAAATGAAAGTTCAGTACTTATATAAGGAAAAAGAAATTGTTCGCTACCCGAAAGTAATTTTTTTGACAAGTATAGTACATTTTTAAAGATTTTTCACTAATTTATACTCGTAAATCTTAACTTTACGAAATAGCATACGATTTTAGTTGAATTATGCTAAATTCACATTCTTACCACTTAAATTACTAAAAATAGCATGTGCTTATATTAGCAAGCATATTATCAATTATTAGTTTCTAACTTTACGAAAACAGGATCTCTAACACACAAGTTTAACTAATTTAATTATTATTTGCCGTAGATAGGTCCAAAAAACAGACGAAGCAAACATTGTATAAGACAAAGATATGGTGTGGTCATTCACCTTTTTGCTTTTATGGTCTTTCAGATAACCACTCGATTTGCATAAAAGATAGCAACCAACATGGTATGGGTAGTCATCACAAATTCACAATTACTTGACCATACATTTCCACACATTCTTGTAATACTATAATCCGTCATACGATTTGAAACATGTATATCTGAACACATGTTCAAAACAGTTTGGTCTAGAATCCGTCATGTTCATACTATAATCCGTCATACGATTTTCACGTTTGTGATTTCTAGGGTCGTTATAGTTGCACGATGTTTTGATCTTTGTCATTTCTAACATCTTACTAGTTTTAGAATATTTAGATAATCGAAATTTAAAAAATTTCAACACCCAATATGTGATAGAAATTAAGAGTTAGATGCCATTTTACTAAATAGATATTCACATTCTTTACTCCATAGTTTCATTTTATGGTGTGATTTCAATTATACGTACTACATTGAGTTGGTTTATATGAGAGTTGTTTTTGGAACATATGAATGAAACTCAACAACACATTTCTAAACTTTAAAACATTTTCTAAAATTAGAAAAGGTACCTATTATAAATTTAAATTTTTTTTTGGGTAAAAGGGTTAAATTATGAATTTAAATTAACTTACATGTAAATCTCAAAAGAAATTTAGATAATCAGTTTTTCACTTTGGGTATATTTGGCAAAAGTAGCAGTAGCAATATGCAATAATAGTTAGCAGTAGCTACGTAGTAGTTGTGATCAGTAGTTGTTTTTATTTCTATAAAAACGTTTGGTAACGTAGTTGTAGGTATAATCATAACGTGTAAAACAACTTTTAATTGCTCGACGCTCCTAAATGCTACATGGAGTGTTGGAAAATGAGCATTCTGAGGGGAAAAAAATAAAATAAAACTACTTGTTGCTTGCTAAACGAGCATTAAAAATCACAATGTCAATGCTCATTGTTTCTAAATCCTTCTAAACGCTATGCGCCGAACAAATTATAGGGTAAATTCTTTCAAAATGCATCATACTTGCTACAAATGTTAATTTCGTGTACTGACTGAACAAATTTGTTTCCTTATATGGGTACTAAACTTTCATTTTTGATTTTTTTGATATACTTTGTGACATTTTTGCCCTCAAATTATTAAAAATCCAGGGGCAAAAATGTCACAAAGTGCATCAAAAAGACCAAAAAATGAAAGTTCAGTACCCATATAAGGAAAAAAATTGTTCATTACACGAAAGTAACATTTGTGGCAAGTATAATACATTAATAGGTATTTTGCCCCAAATTATATGATTATTTGCTCAATTATATGATTATTGCAGTTTCTTTTGTGATTATTATAAAACGTGGGAAATTATGAAACCCCAAAAAAAAATTGAAAACAAAAGTGTTTTTAAAGCGTATAGAAAGATCTAAACATTTCTTTCCTGATTTTTTTTTTCGTGAGTTTAGTTATTTCCTATAACATGCAATTTTTTAAAAAGATTTTGTTTAAGGTTAATCTGATTTTTTTCAGTGATAACCATATGATCTAGTGTAAAAATATGAGTATTTTGAAGGAAAATATCCATAAAAAAATTTAAAATAATAATAATAATAATAATAATTTTTTTATGTTTCTAGACCTATTTTAAGAAAAATAGCTGAAAAAAGATGAAAGAAAAGAATATTCCTCTTATTATTTTTCAGAAATGTTTTTCAGTTGATATAAGGCTACCCACAGTAGAGGCCACGACCGAGTCGGTCGACCCCAATGGATTCGGTCGTCATTTCTGGGGCTAGTCGGTCGAGACCGATTTGGACAAAAGCTAGCAGCGAATAAGGTCGAGACCACGACCGAATGAGATTTCAATTTTTTCTTATGTTTAATCCATATTAAATGCCTTTCATGTGTACTAGCTGTTTGGAACAAAAAACCAAGAAATCTATACGTTTGAATGTAGCCGTTTGTAACCAAAAAAAAAAAAAAAAAAAANAAAAAAATGTTTTAAACTATCCTATAAATACACAACATAAAACACACTTCAATTCACACAATCTCATTTCAAAAAATCTTCATAAACAACAAATCAAACACAAAAAATGGCTTGTAAGCTTCCTCACACTGTCAAACAAGTTCAAGACTATGTCAAAAAACAAGTCGACATAGACGACAAGGAACGCCAAAATGCAATTGTCGAAGTTATTAAGAAGTTTGAGCTCGCAAAGTTACGCAAACAACGCCTGAGAACACGATATACAGAGTGCAAAGACATCTCTGACGACAGAAAATTCGTGATCGACCAGTTTTTGTACAATGAATTTCGCAAAGACGCTGCTGTTGTTGAAACATTGTGGGGTTGTGTGCAGAAGATTGAGAACGAAAAATCCAACAAGATCCGTTGGAGTTTTGAGGAAAATGTGGAAGCTGCTGATGCACCACCACAACAACAACAATTTCTGCAAGGTGCATCAAGTTCATCTGCACCAAGAGTTGTTGAGCAGCAGCAATGGTATGTGTTAATTCACATACCTTTTTCATGGCAAAAACCGACCCAAAATAGACTAATTGTACTAACAAATGCCAAAGAATATGTGTTTTTATGTTTATGATTGTGCAGGTAAGGGTATTGCAAAAATGGATTCAAAACACACAAAAACGATCAAAAACGAGCACGAGATGAGAAAAGTATCAAGAGCCGGAACCGGGAATCATTTTTCAAGCATTGATCTTTATTGAGCTCAGAAATGGCAAAACTAGTCCTTGAAGAATCAATGATTGTCAACAATAGTCCTTGGAAGAATTTTCATAATTAGTCCCTTAAGTTTCAGAAAAGTGCACAAATGGCCCTTATGGAATCATAAGTTACTAAGCTGCCTAAAACATTTATAATCCAATAAACCCAAAATTATATCAAAGCCCAAAAATCCACCAAGCCCAATCCCTTATCCCACTCAACCCGGTCCACTAACCCATAACCCGAACCCCAAACCCGCACCCCAAACCCGCACAAGTCAAACAATAATAAAAAAAAACCCAATCAGCACTCCCGCCCCCCAATTCCTCTTACCCAGCCACTCATAAGAACCCTAATTTACTTTCACCCTCAATTACCCCATTTCAAGCGCTTTTAACCACAATTAAGGGTGTTTTAGTAATATCCCAGCACTCTGACAAGTCCTGACACCAAGAATGAAACATGGCACTCCCTGATTAGTTACTACACGTCACAAAGACCACTTGGCATGCTTTGATTGATCGAAGGGTGTCAGAAGGGATCTAATTTGGCATATTCGGTGAAGATTCCATGGCTAGAAGGTTCTGAGACGCTCCACCTCTTGTTATAAATAGAAGCCTTCATGTACGATTGGAGGAGTTAGTCATTTTTAGATAGTATATGCTTGTATTTTGTATTTTTAGCTTAATGTAATAATCTCTCAGCTTTTGTAAACGTTTAAACATCTTTTAGTGTAATAAATTTCAATTTCAGTTTAATAAGCATCTTAATTCATTTTCAGCTACTTGTGTTTTGTTAGTTTCAATAGTACTTTCAATCTCATAAGCTAATCAGAAGCTTGTGAGAGCTTATATACTACTTTTATCACGTTTATCATTTAGCTTTATCATTTTCAGAAAATATAAAAATATTAGTTTCATTAGTGAAAAAATATAAAAAATGTGTTTTCAAAAGCTTCTAACCAGCTTGCAACAAGCTGTTTTTCATTGGATTTCACTCACTCAAGCTCAGTAGCTTGTTGTGAATGAATAGTATAGAAATAGGTTCAAGTTTAATCAAAATCTCATCAAAAACTTAGATCTGTGGTTCATTTGATCAATCAAAGGTGTTCAGTTCATCATTCAGTGATCATAAGCCTATCCTAAAGATAGGCTAGCTTTGGAAGATCTCAGAGAGCTGAGATCCAGCATTGTAAGGCTCATTTTACAATCTCAGTACATAAATTTTCATTTGAGTAGCATAATTTTGTTGATTGTTGAAATATTAGTGTAGTTTGGTTATTGTTACTGTTTTACTCTTCCTTTGTGGTTATTTGATGATGTTTGATTGATTTGTTGTTAGTTTATGCTTGATTGATCATTGTGTGTTCTATTTCTTTTGGATCTGTGGTGTTGTAGCATTTTGGATCTGTGAATTTGAGTAATTCTAGCTGAGAGTGTTAGATTGTTGCTGATTCAGTCTCAATCTATTGAGTTGAAAGTATTTTGATCATTAGTTTGGTTGTTTTGAGCTTTAATCACATAGGTGTAGTGTAATTGGCAACTGTAAGGGGTGTTTGGCATAGGAGTTATCTAGTGGTATCAATTGCTTTGTGGCTGGAATTTTGCACTAGGTAGAGTATATTTAGCATATTAAAACTGGTTCTAGTGAAATATAAGTAGTTTTATTGAAAAAAGTCAAAAATAGCTTTATAAATTTCTCACAGTTAGTAAAATGGTTAATTGAGCTAATTGATTGGACTGCTAGTAGCTCATAGTAGTTAAGTTTGTTAATCCAGTGTTTAAACAAGTTATATAAACATTATTTGATAGAATTTGAGTGATCAAATTCACTTTAGTCAAAGTTCTAGTTCATATAATTAGTCAACTCATTTCTGAGTAACTGCAGTTGTTCAGTAACTTTTGTTGCTGAACTTTTGATTAATTGGACTTCAATTGGACTGTAAGATTTGGGGCTTTTGTGATTTTCTTAATCTCTGGTTGGTAAACTTCAGTTTCCTTCAATAAGTTTTGCAAAATCTGCTTATTCAGTGTGCTTAATTGGCCTCCAAACCATGTCCCATTTCTGCTATTTGCTGTAAGATTCAGTTTGGTGCATTGTGTGATTCTGGCTTATATCTCTTGTTCTAGTGCTTGTTTTGAGTGTCTTTAGTTGCATTGTAGTCATTTTTAATAGTTACTTTCAATTTGTACTTCATAAGTGCTTATTTGGTAACAAATAAGTGCTTATTAAGTCTTATTGAACTACATTCTTATATTCTGAGTATCACTTGATCAAAAATAGATTGAATTGAGTTCATTTGAGCCTAAGGAACCTTCTGAGTCCTTACCATACAGTTTCCATTCAAGTGCTTATTAATAAGCACTTGAATAACCTGTTTTAAGCTCAAATAAGCACTTTTCAGCCTATTTTTGAAAAAGTTTTTTTCACAGAATCTTTAGTATAGTATTTCAGATTTTTCATAAAAATTTCAGATTTATTTGAGCTATTTTACCATTTATTTTGTATTTTCTTAGACTTTTAATCATTTTTAAATCATTTTAATTTCCAATTAAATCACAAAAAGACAAAAATATTGCTTGTACTTTGTGCATTATTATTCATTTCTTATCTCTATTTGAATTTCAATTTCACTATTTTCACTTTTTCACTTTTCACAAACACGGTTTCTCAAATAACGATTACGAGATTCCATTTAACCTTCGCACGGACACGACCCGGGTAATTTCTTATTTGTTGAGAAATTGCTTGGATATATACTATACTATTCACGATACATCAAATTTTTGGCGCCGCTGCCGGGGAAGGTTGAAGTGAATTTTGGTTTTCGTTTTTGAAAAAAATCGTTGTTTTGAAAAATATATTTTCTTTTATAAAAAGTAAAAAAAAAATATAAAAAAAAAATATTAAACACTTTTCCTAAAGTGTTTGCAAAATACCAAAACTATAATAAACATCCTCGGTCTTCCGTTGAAGGAGGGCGGTTGTAAACCAAATAAATTCGAACGCAAAAAGAGATTGTGAAATTACTCGGTTTCAGATTACTTCAATTCTACAACCGACAACTTTGTTGTGAGTAGATTTGAAGGAAACGATTTTGGGTGACGAATCGATCACAAAAATAATAATAACAAAACAAAAGAAAAATACAAAAATATTGTGATTTTAAAGTTTTCTTTTATATAAAAATCAAAAATATTTTCTTTTTAATTTTTGATTTCTTTTTGGTGTATGAACACTCGTTCTTCATCGAACGATCTTCTTTCACCTCTTTCGGATCCCGAACGGATTATTCGACATAATCATCGGGTTGATTTTTCAAGTTTGAATAATTTTGACGATATTAACACGAATCGTGTTCATTTCTCAACCGTTGAGGAAATGAATAATAATGGTCAACACCCGCCGGTGGGTGGTGCACAACAAAATGATGAACCTCCAATGGGACCTCAACCTCCTCCCGATCTCCGTACGATGGAGGAGTTGTGTCAACCGACTATGTTCGGACGTGGTGGCCCGATTGCCCCCGTCAATATCGAAGCCGCGGATTTTGGACTTAAACATCACATGATTCAACAAGTCCAAAATTTTTGCCAATTTCACAGTTTACCGGGTGATGATGCTAACAAACATCTTGATAAATTCCTAACCATCACCCAAAGTATGAAACAAAACGGTGTCTCCGATGATGCCCTTCGCCTTTATCTCTTCCCATATTCATTGATGCATCACGCCACCGCTTGGTTTGATCGACTTCCGAAGAATTCTATTCATACGTTCAATGAAATGGTTTCGAAATTCTTGGCAAAATATTTTCCACCATCGATGGTGACGAAGTTAAGAAACGACATAAGTAATTTCCGACAACTTCCCGACGAATCTTTATTCGAAGCTTGGGAACGTTATAAGCTTTCGATTGACCGGTGTCCGAATCACAACATGTTGCTCGTCACAATTATTGATACGTTTTATAATAGTTTAACTTTACGACATCGTGATACGATCAATGCAGCTGCGGGTGGTACTTTTATGAAAAGACGACCCGAAGAGTGCTACGATCTCATCGAGAACATGACCGCCCATCACAATTATTGGGATTCTTCAGCCGAGAGGGGCGAGTCGACGAGATCTACCACGTCTTCCAATGCAGAAATTGCGGCTCTTAACAAAAAGTTCGATGATGTTGTCCGTCTTTTGCAAACGAATCCAAATCTAAACAACAGTCGTCAAGTCAATGCGATTAATCAAAGTTGTGAAACGTGTGGTGGTCCACATCCGTATTATGAGTGCCCAACCTCCGGTGGTTTTGCTCATGAGAACGTTTATACTACAAATATGGGAGGTAACTGTTACCAACCACAAGGAGATCGTAATCTTCTTAGCTATCGTTCCACCAATTATCTTGGACCACCCGGTTTTAATAATCAAAATCAAGTTAACAATGTGCAAAACCGTAACAATCAATTCAATCAAAATCAAAATCGTGTTAACAATGGTTTTCAAAATCCGGGAAATTTCAATCAAGGACAAAATCATGGAAATTTTCAACATCAAGGAAATTATCAAGTCCCGAATCAAGGGAATTTTCAAAACGCAAATCCTTATCAAGGGAATTGTCAACAGCATAGTGTGAAGACTCCTTCTAATCCTTACCAAGGCCGTTCCTAATCGGATACCCCCTAGAGGGCTTACACAGACATGCATACGCACACCCACGATTAGGTGAGTCGCTGGAGATCACCCCACGACTGTAGACCGTTTGAAACCATCGAACACACTAAGCGTAATCCACAAGGAATCATCGAAGTGACCTGCTGTCAGGGCTGTTTGATGTTGACCCTGTGTTGGGAATAAAGCTAACAGTTACCACTGATAGGCTTGTGGAAGACACTGCTGAAGAATGCACTAGCAGTGGAAACTCATTACCACTGCTAGTACATATTATTACCACTGCTTACTAGATAACTGTTATGTATTCGTGTATAGATAAGTATAGAATAGATCTTGTGAATATTCTATTTNAGTTTTTAGATCATTGTGCATATATTGCTTGTACTTTGTGCATTATTATTCATTCCTTATCTCTATTTGAATTTCAATTTCACTATTTTCACTTTTTCACTTTTCACAAACACGGGTTCTCAAATAATGATTAACGAGATTCCATTTAACCTTCGCACGGACACGACCCGGGTAATTTCTTATTTGTTGAGAAATTGCTTGGATATATACTATACTATTCACGATACATCAAGCAACAACAACAACAACAGCCTCATCTGGAGCATTTTCAGCTTAGTTTTGAGGAAAATGTTGAGCGAGGTGCATCAAGTTCTTCTGCACAAAGAGTTGCTGATGATGGCTGGAATTCGGAGGATGAGCGGGAGCTGAGCAGGGTGGAAGCTCAGTTAGACGAAGAGAGGTTTGCGAGGTACTCTGCGTATGAAGACGGTTACGACTCTAACAACTCGCAAACATGGGATCATTCGGATTACAACTGAAGTTTTAATTATTAAGTTTGTAGTTTAAGTATTAAGTTTTAATTATTATGTAATGTTTTCAATCGATGTACTATTTTAATTATTAATGAAATTAATGTTTTATTAAGTTTGTTGTAAAAAAAAAATGTAAAAAGTAACCGTCTTCAGGTCGCTGAATCGCCTGCAGGNTGGCAGGAAAAAATGGGAGGATTGACCCCTTACTGTGGGTAGCCTAATAAGTAGTAATGTAGATCCATTCCTACAAAATTTACCATTCATACTCTAGCCCCGCCCCATGTTCATGGAATATGACTTCAATTATTTTTTCTCATGTGCATATGTAAACATCCGTACTAGTTTATAATTCTGCGTACAATATGAGTAAATAGTCTAAAAAATAAAAATATATAACTTGACAGTTGACACATTTAACTTTGTTGTGCATCGTTAACAAAATTCTTTCTATTAATGACTCAACTTCTCATTTCCTCATTTTTATCTGTAACGATTATACAACATAGGAAGTTCGAAACTTTAATATACCTAATGAGGAAAAAAATAGATACACAGATATAGTCAAAGATGATGCTAGAAAAAATAATATTATGTATTCAAGGACTTTTTTCTTCTTTACAAAATGGTTAGTCAATGTTTTTCCAGGAGTAACAAATTAACAATCAAGCTCTCTACATTAAGTTCTCTGGATTTAAAATTTTTATATATTATAATATTATCTTTCTTACCAATTTGCCCTAAAACAAAGTTAGTAGTACCTTACTATTCCTAACATACAAATTATGTAAATGAATTTGATAAGATATTATTACGAAATACTAGTATATGAATACATTGATATATGGTTGATACACGAAGCAAACATTTATGTCATTGTTGGTGCATGCACTTGTTACACGAGTGTCATGTCCTACTCCTTGTATCATTGTCCCCGTTCTAACGTGTTTTTTGTTTTTACTACTACATATCCATGTTCTTATTTTGTGTGTATCTTATGAACTTCAATTGCAGTACAATATTGACCTTTGTGGGTGTCGATCTAGGGTTTAGTTTATACTGTAATTTTCTCCCGTGTAAAACGTGTAATTACATTGTTGGATAAATACCTCGACAACAATCCCGAAGTTCGATCGCGGAACGCTAGATCACGAGTTGTATTGAGCACAAGTAGCAAACACGAGAGACTACAAAGAACCGACAAGAATATGCACACGTTATACCCTCAACGAACCCTTTATTAAAATTGATAAAGCTTTTACAATTGAGGAAGAAGATTAAATAACTAGCATCCCCTCATCTCTATTTATAGAGATGAGGAGGTGGAAACCTAGCTTGCCTTGCACTCCAAGCTAACTAATCCTAGTTCTAGTCTACCACCTAATCTAATTATAAAGTATACTTAAGTCCCTAATGTTTAAGTTTACTACTAATATTTAACAATTTCCACCTTAGGAGTAACACTTAAACATAACCGATACTCAGCACCTTTTCCTCGTGCTGGAACCTCGGACCGGGGACCACCTTGTCGACCAGGCATTGTACTTCAGTAATTTTCCAAGATTAGCTTCCATAGACTCCTTCATTTTCTTCTTTTCAGCAGCATTACCCTCTGCACCCTCTTGACTAGGTACTCCGGTTACCGTAATGTCCGCCCCCACCTTTATACCAAGGTGTACCTTTTCCTGCTCCTTTACCAAGCAGTCCGTGTTTGTCTTTTCTTCAAGTTGTTTAACCTCCAACTTTCTTTGAGCCACTGCAGCATCATCGTTACTATCCTGAACAACCTCAGCTTCACGATTTTCCTGAGCTCCCTGCAGTTCCACCTCAAACCAAACACGTTTATCAACCTATACTCCATGGACTCCTGTTTTAACACCATGACCAAGTTGTTTGAAACCAACTTGTTTATGACCAAGTTGTTTGAATCCAACTTGTTTATTACCTCCATGCTTTTGTACACCAAAAGTCATCACTTTTGCTTCAAGAGTATACACACAGTTCTCTTTCTTGATCCCAGTCATCATAACCCGAAAACCTTTGATCACCTTGACTCTGCCCATCTGCATCTTCACAGTATAACCCTCTTTTTCAAGAGTACCCAATGAAATCAAGCTTTTTCTTAACCCTGGAACATACCTCACATCTTCCAGTATAAAGCTTGAACCATCATGCAACTGTATCTTCACTTTTCCTGTCCCTTTGATAGTGCATGTCCTGTTATCACCTAACTGAACTGAACCACCATCAACATCCTTGAAGTCATACAAGAAATCCCTCCTAAGTGTCATATGATAAGACCCATGGTATGTGATAATTCACATACCTTTTCATTGCCAAAAACCGACCCAAATAGAATAAAAACGCTAACAATTGCCAAAGATATATGTGTTTTTGCGTTTTTGAATGTGCAGGTACGGATATGAGAGAAATGGACAAAACAAGCCAAAAACGACAACACGAGCACGAGATTTGGAGCGAGTGTCAAAAGCTAAAGCCGGGAAGCATTTTTCAAGCATTTGATCCTATTCAAGCTCAAAGTCAACCCTTGAAGAATCATCAATTGGCAAGAAAGGTCCTTGGAACATAATTTGGAAAAATGACAAATTAGTCCCTGAACTTTCAGAATCTACACATCTAATCCTTGTCATTTTTACTAATAAATCCTAAGCCTTTTACTCTAAATAAATTAAATCCAATTAAGTCCTAGCCTGCCACCCATTACCCACCAAGCCCAATCTCAATAAATCCTACCCGGCCCAACCATCCCATTCTACGGTCAAACCCATCTCACACGAGTCAAAGAAATATAAAATAATTTACCCCGCCTTTTATTTTCCCCCTTTTCACCCCCAGTTACCAGCTTTAGAACCCTAGAAATTACCCCGTCCCAATTAACCATAATTAAGGGTAGTTATGTCAAATCAAGGGGTTTCTAGAAGGTCAGGAAACGTCAGAAGTTGTCAGAAGCGAAAGAAGCACACATGGGACAGATGGCAACTTATGGTTGGTTGAAACACGTCACAAAATCTAATCCAAGCGTGGAAATCATTGGGTGATGATTGGTATATGATCATGCGGCTCAGAAATGACTTGAAGAAGCACATATCACACGAATTGCCAAGCTGGCAATCCATGACCCCAAGCTCTCCTCACGGCTATAAATAGTGATCATTTTCTTCTCATTTTGTAAGTAGAATAGTGTAGCGAAGCTCTGCTAAATTGTAGTCTCGTTTTAGTTAACTCAATGTAATTTCTACTTAGTGATCTTAACAAAATTCCAGTTTTACCTTTATAATCTGCCTGAATTGTGTTTAGATCTCTTTTCAAGTTTGATACTCTTTAATCTTTTCCAGTGCTTTAATAAATTTTCAAAAGTTTTTATCTCAATGATGTTCAGTGTTTTCATCAAAGCATAAAAATATTTAAAAAAAACAGAAAATATAAAAAATAAAAAGTATGTTTTCAAAAGCTTAATCCAGTTTGCATTCAAGCTTATTTGTAGATGAACAAGCTCATATTAGCTTATTAGCTATTATGAGTGCTTGTTGTAGGTTTAAACAGTCAATTAGATCAAATCATTCATTGTTCCAAAAAGTCAAACAAATAGTCAAAGTTCCTTGAAGTATGATGAAATTTGGGTAATCTGATAGTCCTTATGGAGAAATGGAAGCCAAAGGCCTATCTAAAGATAGGCCAACTCAGGAAACCCCTTCATTGAGTCAAGGGGATAAGTTGTAAGAATTTTTGTCTCATTTTCAAGTATATTGTTGATTGCTATAAGGATTTAAACTCAGATCTGGTAGTTGTCTGAATGATGATTCATTGATGTAATTTGGTGTCATTCAGTTAGATATAGTTGTATGTGAGCTTGTTTAATCACTTGTGAAAATGCCTTGTGTTGAATCTATGATCTATTGCTTCTATTTTCATGATCTGTGATTCTGAGCTTTTGTTGTTGTTTGTTGAATACAGTTGCTGATTTAGCTTAATATAGTGTTAGAACATCTGTTTGAATCAATAGATCAGTGATATTGTGTGACAACCGTGATTTTAGCAGATTAGTTTAACTAATAGTCTCGATTCATTTGACTTTGTTTAGTGTGAATTAAATGTTTTATGTGGTATATGTGTGAGATAAGTATGATATAGTTATGATGAGTATGAATGTGGCACTAAATCCCTTTGCGAGTAAGGTTGTTGTGGTGATTTGAGTGGTATTGATTTTGGGTAAGTTCATTTTGATCGCCTTTGTGGTGTAGAAATGACTTGTGTAGTTTTGACGTTTGTGGTTTTGTGTAACGAGTCTTCGATCAAGCATTTGAGCGTTAGCAAGTTACGAGATGGTTGTTTTCATGGGATATATTTATAGAGTGTGTGAAATTCTATTTTTGGAAACTTTGTTTTGAAAATGATTATTTTTTCGGTTTGTCGTAAAATGAAGGTTTATCGCGTAAGACGTTAGGTTTCGTTATGGGAGCGCATAAAATATAAAAAGTATGAGGTTTTGAGTGTAATAAGTAAATTTAATAAAAAAATATATATAAATATGGTGTATAAAAATCGGTTAGGAAAAAAAAGAAAAAGGAAACCAAATTTGAGCTCAATTACAATACCTAATGATAAAGATTATCCATAAATAATATATAAACAAACCCCAACACCCCACAAACGTTTTTTTTGAGTTTAGGGTCGATCCAAGAGAGAGCAAGAAGAAGGAAAAATTAGGGTTTTGATCTTGAAGCCAAAAATTAAGCGTAAGGTATATTTTCAACACTAGTTTTCATTCAATTGATGTTTTAATGATATAATTCGTGTAATATGAATTATGATGGAATTAGGGTTTATAAGTTTCTGTGATTTTATGATATAAAACATATTAGAATCATTAATTGATAATGGTATGAGGTTTGGTTAAGTGATTAGAGCGTAAAACATGTTAGTTTGCGAGTTAGGGTTTGGATAGAAAGTTAGGGCTGTAAAGATACGAAGTTATTTAATAGTTGGTAATGAGTTAGATCACGAATTTTAACTCTAAATTGTATTTCAATGAAAGA
>LBNU01020901.1:4686-22024 GCA_014162995.1 Artemisia annua | reverse complement strand
ATGAGTTAGATCACGAATTTTAACTCTAAATTGTAGTTCAAAGAAAGAGATTTTCAAAAAGTCCAACGACGACTGATTTCGAGGTCGGGAAGTTAGTCTTTTGATTTTTACGAGATAAGGTGTCAAAGCTGTTAAACCGGGACAGAATTTGGGTAAAAGTTTGATAGTTCTTAGTGGATGAAAAAGTGTTATTAAGGTTAGCCCTTTTGGAAAAGTTGAGTTTTAGGTTATGTTAGACTCCCACGAAAAGGATTCGCGATAAAAAGTTGTGGAAGTATTTTTATAAAATCAAAAACTTTTGGTGTGCGTTCAGATCCGAATCTGGATAGTTAACAAGTTTGATTTTCTTATGGGTACTTGTGTATGTTATTAGACCATGGGCTTCTGGGATTAGCTTGTATGCTTATGAGAGACCATGGGGAATTTTTGGTGTGAGTTTTAAAGCTTGTATGGTCATTATTTTATGTGGGTGAATGTACCCTTAAATTCTGCGTTTTCTGATATTATAAGTGCAAGGGATTTAGTAAGCATTAATGGTTGTTGGTGTTTAGTATGGAGTCTAGGAGATCCATGGTGGGTCATATGAACCTTATACATCCATCATATGAGTATTGCATGAGTTATAGCTTTCAGCTTGACCATGTGTAACGTGAACTTATTTGTGTGGTTTAGATTTGTGATTGTTATTTGTTGGAAGCTGCAGAGTTAAGGTGAGTTCATAGTCCCATACTTTTTACTTTGTTTTAAACATTGGGATGGGAATGATGCTTATCTTAAATGGTTTGAGTTACTGTGATTATGTGAGTGATTTAAAAAGGCTTGGACTAATAATGTTATCGTATGCATGCTATGTGTTGAATGATATGTGATAATGCTGTGTGGTCCAATTGGAGGGGAGTATCCAATTGGAGAGTAATACTCCTACTCTTTATTGTGTTGTATGGTTGATATGGGATCCAATTGGGAGGATGCTTATCCTGTTACTCGCGCATGCGACCCAATTGATGATGTGGTTTGGAGCGGGGGTCACGTGCCGGCCCGATGGTTGCCTTTTGTGTGATGATTGATTTATGGGTACATGTAGCTTGTATGATAACTATATTTATTTGTCCAGCTATGTTTTATAATCACAGTGAACTGGTTGCCTTGAGAGTGTATGTGTGTCTTAAACCTATGAATCTCACCAACATTATGTTGACGTTTTAAGCATCATTTTCAGGTGAGCATTCTAAGGATAAGATAGAAGGAAGGGACTAGAAGAGACTTTAGTTGCATTTGAGAATGAATTATCTGCGTGCTTGGGATTTGTATTCGTTTGACTTTGTTGAAGATACCTTTGGATTATGGTTTGGTTATTTTATTTTGGGGTATTGTTACAACACTTTGTGTTTGTACTTTGCTCTATTTTATGTGCATGTAGTATTTCTCTATTGAGACACCAGGTGTTGTGATGAAATCCATGAAGTTACACACTCGCGTTTCCGCCTTGGCGAGGTGTGACAGATTGGTATCAGAGCCTTGGTTATAGAGAATTAGGTGGTTTAACTTAGACTATAACTTAGGAGTCCCTCATATAGTTGCATTTAGGATCTATGTGTAAGTATAGTATCTTACATGTCTATTTTTCTATTTTTATATGAGTTGTTTATTTGAGTTTTGGACGTCCGTTGTTTTCGATATTTAGTTCTGTATATGCCATTGTTTTTAGTATGGCACCTCCAACACGTAGCAAGTTTCGTTGGACTACCGTTATCGCTACGGGTTGCAAGAGAGTTGGTAGGATGAAGTGGATCAACAGAAGGATCCTAGTTCCTGCTAGCATGCTTCCATGTGTGATTGAAGAGAAGTTAACCTTAGAGGATGTGGATGGAAAGGAGAAAGAAGGGTACGAGACGAAGGTGGCCGATAAGGAAGGCTTCACCACTAAGTACCCTAGAAAGTGCCCCCAATTCCTTGAAGATGAGGGAGTGGTTTAGTCTAAATCTCGTGATTTGTATACACTTGTGAATCATAAGGAATTGGAAGAAAGAAATAAGGATGGTTTCGCATGTTGTCGACTACCTCAACATGTAGGAAACAGGAATGGGTGGTTGAGTAAAGATGAAGGGGAGTTAAGATGGAATGGTGTGGATTCGAATCTAGAGTCCGCAGCGAGTAGTAAGTTTAACCGATCTGAGTGGGGAGGCAAGTGCGAGAATGGAGTTTGAGCCGTTGAGCGACGTCTTTTGTTTTGTGTCACGTTTTGGAATTCTTATATTGTCCTTTTCCGTCTGAATCCATGATGGGGCACAATTACTCTTGAGTATTGTATCGATCTTATCCGAGTGTTTTTGATTATTAGGGTTTACATGATTGATGGAATTGTTCCATGTGAGATGATTGTTTTGCATGAAGTGTTATCATATGAGGGAGTACACTTGTGAAAGGGGGCATAGATAATTATGGTGGCCAACATAATTATACATGCGTCACAACACGAGTGGACTTGCAAGTATGATAGCATGGATTGTGATGTTTATTAGGTGCTATGTGGTATATGTGCGTTATCATTAAGATGTGTGGTTTTGGAAGTAAGTATGCGTGTGGAATAAGCCTTATAGTTGTGGTCGCAAACATAACTATAAGGGTATCACACCCGTGTACTTGTGACCATGATTACATTGATCGATGTTTGTTGTTATATGTTGTGGTAGATGTTATGTTGATGATGGCTGCATGGTTAGAGAAGTGTTCTCTTAACCGTTTGGGCAGTAGTTATATGTTGAGGTGTAGGTGGTAAGATTCCATCCTACTTATCATATGCTGATNGCATGAAGTGTTGTCATAGGAGGGAGTACACTTGTGAAAGGGGGCATAGATAATTATGGTGGCCAACATAATTATACATGCGTCACAACACAAGTGGACTTGCAAGTATGATAGCATGGATTGTGATGTTTATGAGGTGCTATGTGATATATGTGCGTTATCATTAAGATGTGTGGTTTTGAAAGTAAGTATGCGTGTGGAATAAGCCTTATAACTATGGTCGCGAACATAATTATAAGGGTATCACACCCGTGTACTTGTGACCATGATTACATTGATTGATGTTTGTTGTTATATGTTATGGTAGATGTTATGTGATATCATGTTGATGATGGTTGTATGGTTACAGAAGTGTTCTCTTAACCGTTTGGGCAGTAGTTATATGTTGAGGTGTAGGTTGTAAGATTCCATCCTACTTATCATATTTAAGTTGATACTAATGTGATATTTAAGTTGATTCGTTTGCTAGATTCTCCGTTTGCATACCTAATTCTTTGAATGGCATCCCTATTCGTACCATGATGGTACAGGTGCCATATTCTTCCTATTCGGTGTCGAGATTGATATTAGTTATTCGGATTTGTTTTCATTGGGGATTGGTACGTTTCCTTGGTTATTCCATGCATTCATTCCTCGAATGAATGTTATACTATTCTTTGAGTCCTGTTGGTTCGTGATAAGTTGGTACGGATTTTAATCCCTCCTTTACACACCAATTGGTTTTCGTGACATGTTGTGTGATCTGATAGTATCGATGATTTTCTATGATCTTAATTCGACCATTGTACGAATGAGTCTTTACGTTCTTCGCTTGGTATGCAATGTATTGGCGTGAGTGTTCACTGGTATGAGTTAGCTTGATGATTATTGTGATTGAAGTAGTTTGTGGTAGAGAGGTAGAAGCTGATAAAGTTGTTCGTGGGTGTACTACTATGATAGAGGGTATATTTTTTTTTATGGTTGATTTGATACCTTTTTGGACATGGAAGTTTTGATGTGGTGTTAGGGATGAATTGGTTGGCTAGGCATAAGGCTGAAGTAATATGCCATGAAAAGGTGGTTCGTATCCCTTTTGAGAATGGCGATGTACTACGAGTACAAGAGGTTTATTCTACCTAGTCATTCCCTATGGGGAGCGCCTGTATTGTTCGTTAAGAAGAAGGATGGTTCGTTCAGGATGTGTATTGACTATCGGGAGTTGAACAAGTTAACGGTTAAGAATCGGTATCCTCTTCCTAGAATTGGTAATATCTTTGACCAGTTGCAAGGTTCTCGATTTTTCTCGAAGATAGATCTGCGTTTTAGTTATCATCAGTTAAGAGTGTATGAGGAGGATATCCCGAAGACAGCTTTTAGGACTCTTTATGGACACTTTGAGATCACGGTTATGCCTTTTGGGTTGACAAATGCACCTGCGGTATTCATGGAGTTGATGAATCGCATGTGTAAGCCTTATTTGGATAAGTTCGTGATTGTGTTCATTGACGATATCTTAATCTATTCTGAGATAAAGGAGGAGCATGGAGAACATCTGAAGTTGATACTTGGTTGCTAGAGAATGAGAAGTTGTATGTCGAGTTCTCAAAATGTGAGTTTTGGTTACAAGAGGTAAATTTTCTTGTACATGTGGTGAATAGTGAAGGTGTACATGTAGATCCTAGTAAGATTGAAGCGGTCAAAAATTGGAAGGCTCCTACGACGCCGTCTGAGATACGCTCTTTCTTAGGATTGACTGGGTGCTGCAGAAGATTTATAGCGACCTTTTCGAAGAATGCTAAACCCCTCACTTTGTTGACATAGAAGAACAAGAAGTATGTTTGGGGAGAAGAACAGGAGATGGCTCTTCAGTCGCTAAAGGATAGTCTGTGTAATACACCTATTCTGACGTTACCGGATGGGCTAGATGATTTTGTGTGTATTGTGATGCGTCGAATCAAGGTTTTGGGTGTGTACTAATGCAGAGAGGGAAAGTGATAGCTTATGCTTTCCGACAACTCAAGATCCATGAGAAGAATTATACCACTCATGATCTAGAGCTTGGTGCGGTTGTATTCGCTCTCAAGAATTGGAGACATTATTTGTATGGCACGAAGAGTATTGTTTACATTGATCGTAAGAGTTTTCAGCATATTTTTACTCAGAAAGAGCTGAATGTGCGCCAAAGAAGATGGATTAAACTGTTTAGTGAATATGATTGTGAGATTCGCTATCAACTTGGAAAAGCGAACGTGGTGGCTGATGCGTTGAGTAGGAAGGAGAGGATTAAGCCTAAACGTGTGCGAGCTATGAGCATGACAATGCAGTCAGGAATTAAGAGTAATATATTGGCAGAGCAAGAGGATGCTCCGAAGGATGAGAGCGCTATGGCTGGGATGCTGCATGGGATTAAATCAAGAAATGGGGAGAAAGGGGGATGGTGGAGTGTATTTCTTAGATCGGATATGGGTTCCACTAGTAGAATGTGTAAGAAGAATGATTATATGGTTTAGACCAGCTAATGGAAAGGAATGAATATGGAGGATTGTACTTTGCGGGCCAGTGATTGGTTCCACTGGAAGGGGGCATAAGGACATTGATGCGTGGTTTTGTGACCTTACATAGGTTTTACCTCTCGAGGGATCTCAAGAGGCTTACAACCCCACCAGGCAGTGTACCTGACCGATGTAGTATAGGATAGTGGTAAGTACGGGGGATTGATCGTTCTCTCACAGGGAATAGTGTTCGTTAGGATAGAAAAGCTACTCTAATAGGTCTAAGGGTGGAAGGAAGATTCTTTTTGTATTTTTATATTTTTTTGAAAGCAATTAAAATCTCGGTTTTTAGAGGAAGGGCGGAATTAGTTGCTAGTCAACTAACCCAAGTTTACTACTTATGCAAATTAAAATAAAATAAATATCTAAACTATTGTGGTTGTGAAAACAATATGGAGAAAATTGTGTTTACTTAGATTTCATTACTCCCTAACTATCTTTTACCGGTTAATTGATATGTGTGTTACTTGTGTGGATGAAGGGTGTATTCCTAATAACTCATGGAGTGGCATACATATCTCTCCAATTCTATGAGCTCTTATCTCGCCCTATGCCATGCACGGCACAACCATAGGGGTTGTAAACAGTGGCTCATGCGTTAAATACTACCTTAATAGCCTAGTATGCCTTGGCTACATGTTTCCCAAGACGTTCAAGCACGTTACCATAAAGGAGGTTGGCCAGTTTTCTTGAGCCTAACATTGATGGAACAATCATCCCAACAAACAACAACACACACCAATCAACCAATAATTAATAGTTAGGTTTCATTAGATCTAAGCAAACACTAGAGAATTTAGCTACACATGTTAATTAAAAGACAAGCAAAAGAGATAATCAACCAACACATAGACATATTGATTGAATTAAAGTGAAGACTTATCTTTAATTAAGCATGAGGGTTCCAAGGGTTGGAAACCCTAAAAAGTACAGAAAATTCGTCTTTAGGGTTTGCCCTAAAAGTTCTCCACAAAGTTCCACACTAATGAATGAAAATTAGAAAACTATATATAGATTTTACACTCTGACGGCGTCAGGTTATAAGGGCTGACGCCGTCAGCTCGCCGCCATTAGGTTTCTCGGATGGCCTAGATCCACTTCTGACGCCGTCACCTTATAAAACCTTCTGGGCCGTCACTCTTTAACTTTACTCCTGACGGCCTACTTTTCCTAACACCTGACGGCGTCAGGTGTTAAATCCAAAATTTCCTCTGGCCCGTCATTTGATAATTGGTTTCCACTCTTTTGTCAAGGCTTTCTGACGGCGTCACCTTGTGACTTCTGACGCCGTCAGGTTGTAAATCTTCATCTTTTGAGACTTTGTCGTTTTCTTCACTTTTATGCTCCAAAAACGTCCGAATATGCATGTTTTCCAGAATTCCTCTCAAAAGTACCTAAAATGACAAAAGGAACGATTTAGGGCAATATTTGATCACATTTATACGAATTAGGGCTTAAATGACCCCCTAAAAGCGTAACACTTTTCGTCTCATCAAATACCCTTACACTTGGGATTTGCTTGTCCTCAAGCAAATGAGCTTTTATTCCAATCAAAATATGAGTTAGGGGTCATTTAACACGAATATAAAAGTAATTACAACAAATAGTTATTAGACCCTAATCATAACAAGCACGGAAATCATACACTAGCACCTCACAAATAGTGTTTGGATTCTCACATCTCTCAAATGTCATAAAGTTTATATCTCATAAATGGAAACGGAAAATAACACTCACTACCTGTCATAGCAAATAGATTACCATAGGCTTGGGAAAGGATCAATTACTCCTCCACTAGGCGTAAGCACCTAAGATAAACTATCAAAGAGGGCTTTATAAAGGGTTGTAACGTAAGGTGTAGGGATATGATAACACGGTTTGGTTGGAATAAAGGGTATTTTAGTGGTGGCGAGTTAATTATCATGATCAAATACATGCACTCTACATCGTTGCTTAAGTCAAGACTCGACTCAATCTTAGTCTAAAAATGAAATAACAGAAACTAAAAAGGAACATAAAAGGAAACGGGATGGTAGTCCGTATGTTTTTCTTCTTTCTTTTTCATATTTTTTTTGCATTTTTCTTGATTTTTCGATTTTTTTTTCATACACTCTTGCCCTACCATCCAAAATAATACATCGTAGGGGATTTGCATTCCCCTTACACTTGAATCTTTACATAACTTTACAATCACTATTCTAATGACTCGAATTAAGATAATCAAAAAACTTGGAGTACTTTTAAAATGTTTAGCACGTATGGGGGTAATAATGTTGTTCTTCCCCATTACTTCATCACGCTAGTACTTTACCCATGAGTCCCAATCGTCCCAAAACAATATGTACAAGGATATGACTTAACTTAGCAACCATGTAATTGACCGGATAATTAACTAAGGGTTTAACAGATGTTTTCACAATAATGCACCAAAGGTGGGTGCATACAAGGTGGGCTAAGGCGATTTGGGTGTACATTTAGTGGGGTGTAAACAAATTCTCACTTTGAGTAAGATGCTCAAAGGTCGAAACGAAAGGATAGGCTCGGAGGGGTGTACTAGGGGTATCGTGTAACAAAAATGGATACAACGCAAAGGGTGTGGGAGAATTACTTGACCAATGAAGTCAAATGTAATTATAACAAATATACGGGTGTAAAACAATGGGTTAATCCTAATGCCTCTTATCATGTAGTAAATCTTAACTACACGAATGTAGTCTCACTTGTGGATTTGAGATGGTCCTAACACAAGTTCTAGAATCTAAATGCTACCGGTACACACATCATAGCACCAAAGATGGATGCTTTTCCTACCAATTCTAGGAGCGAACCTCACATATTTGGGGTGGAAAAATTTTTTAGACCTAGTAAGATTGAAGCGGTCAGGAATTGGTAGGCTCCTACGACGCCGTTTGAGATACGTTCTGTTTTAGGATTGGCTGGGTGCTACAGGAGATTTATAGCGAACTTTTCAGGGATCGCTAAGCCTCTCACTACGTTGACTCAAAAGAATAAGAAGTATGTTTGGGGAGATGAGCAAGAGGTGGCTTTTCAGACATTAAAGGATAGTTTGTGTAATGCACCTATCCTGACGTTACCTGACGGGCCAGATGATTTTGTGGTATACTGTGATGCGTCAAATCAAGGTTTTGGGTGTGTGTTAATGCAAAGAGGGAAAGTGATAGCTTATGCATCCCGACAACTCAAGATCCATGAGAAGAATTATACCACTCATGATCTAGAGCTTGGTGAGGTTGTATTCGCTCTCAAGAATTGGAGACATTATTTGTATGGCACGAAGAGTATTGTTTACATTGATCGTAAGAGTTTTCAGCATATTTTTACTCAGAAAGAGCTGAATGTGCGCCAAAGAATATGGATTGAACTGTTTAGTGAATATGATTGCGAGATTCACTATCAACTTGGAAAAGCAAACGTGGTGGCTGATGCGTTGAGTAGGAAGGAGAGGATTAAGCCTAAACGTGTGCGAGCTATGAGCATGACGTTGCAGTCAGGAATTAAGAGTAAGATATTGGCGGGGCAAGAGGAAGCTCTCAAGGATGAGAATGCCATGTTTGAGATGTTGCGTGGGTTAGATCAACAAATGGAATGAATATGGAGGATGGTACTTTGTGGACCAGTTATTGGTTCCACGGGAAGGAGGCATAAGGACGTCAAACATGCAAGGTATTTGATACATCCAAGAACGGATAAGACGTGTTATTACCTCAGCAAGAAATGTATTGAGGAGCAAGTATGAAGAGGAATACAAGTGCCTTAGCAAGTATTTGATAAGCTTGAATGTGAAGGTTGATATCAACAACTATTAGGATGATGCAACAGCCAGAAATATCTGGGGATGTTGATGTAGAAAAGGTAGAGAGGCGTGGAGTATCGCGGCAATCAGCTTATATCAAGATGAAATACTTACTTCGCGATTGTGGTAAATGTTTTATAGAACTTTGGGATAGCGTATGAAGATGAGTACGACTTATCATTCTTAAATGAATGGACTAAGTGAGCGTACAACCAGGCGTTGGATAGTATGCTGAAAGCATGGGGGTGTTGGATTTTGGAGGAAGCTGGGGTATGCATTTACCCTTAGCTGAGTTCTCATATAACAATAATTATCATTCTAGTATTAAGAATGTGTCGTTTGAAATATTGTATGGAAGGAAGTGTAGATCATCTGTTCTGTGGTTAGAGGTTGGAACAAGCCAGATAATTGGTCCTGAACTGGAATGAGAGATTACGGATAAGGTTTGCAGATTTAAGAAAGACTTAATGCAGCGAGAGATCGTCAAAAGAGTTATGCGGATAATTGCTGTAAGCCTTTGGGATTTAATGTTGGTGATTTTGTAATGTTGAAAGTGTCTCTTTGGAAAGGTGTTGTGCGTTTTGGCAAGAAAGGCAAGTTAGCACCGAGATATGTAGGACCGTTCGTGATTACAGAAAGGAGTGGACTTGTGGCATATCGGTTGAAATAATCGGAGGAGTTAAGTAGTATGCATGATACGTTTCACGTATCTAATCTGAAGAAGTGTTTGGCGGATGCTAGTTTGTATGTGCCATTAGATGAGGTTAAGGTTGACAAAACCTTTCAGTTTGATGTGGAACTTGTTGAGATTATGGATTGAGATGTTAAGAGTGGAAGCGTGGTAAGTTAGCATTGGTGAAAGTACGATGGGATTTGAAGCGTGGTCCTGAGTTTACTTGGGAACGTGAGGATCAGATGAGATTTAAGCATCCGAATTTGTTTTGCTGATGTGGTTGGTGAGTAGATCGTTTGTAGTTGGATTTAGATCGTGGAAGTTAGATGGGGGGGTATCGTACCTACCTGTGAGAAGTCGTTTGGATCATTGGTGTTATTGATCGGGGTAGTGTATCTATTTTTCGTGTATCGTTGGAGTATCAGGATGTTTTCGATCGTGTGAATTCGGGTATCTAGTTGGTTCATATTTGGTGGTTCTTTCTCTGTGATTTTTATGTCATGGTAGAATCCCACATCGTCATAAGAATGGTTATCGATTTATGGTTTTATGGTGTGGTTTTATGCCGCTTTAAATATCCATAAATTTTCTTGATGTTATTGATGAGACGAGTTGTTAAATCTCGGGACGCGATTTCCCTAAGTGGGGGATGATGTGACAACCGTGATTTTAGCAGATTAGTTTGACTAATAGTCTCTAGTCGTTTAACTTTGGTTGGTGTGAATTAAGTGTTTCATGTGATATATGTGTGAGATATGTATGATATAGTTATGATTGGTAGGAATATGGAACTAAATCCCTTTGCGTGTGAGGTTATTGAAGTGATTTGAGTAGTGTGAGTTTGGTAAATTCATTTTTAACACCTTTGTGGTGTGGAAATGAAATGTGTAGTTTTGATGTTTTTGCGGTTTTGCGTAACGAGACTTCGTTCAAGTGTTTGAGCGTGAGTAAGTTACGAGGAGATTATTTTCATGAGTTATATTTAAAAAGAGTGTGGAATTCTATTTTTGGAAACTTTGTTTTGAAAATGATTATTTTTCCGGTTTGTCGTAAAATGAAGGTTTATCGCGATAGACGTTAGGTTTTGTTATAGGAGTACATAAAATATGAAAATTATGAGGTTTTGAGTGTAATAAATTAATTTAATAAAAAAATAATAAAAAAAATATATATGTATATAAAAATTCGGCTAGAAGAGGGATAAGGGGGAAAAAGGAAACCCAATGGTAGCCCAATTACAATTTTAAGCTAAGGAATCCTAGTCCAACTCAAACAAGCCCAACCCCTACCCTTATAAACCAAAACCCACGACCCAAACACCCTTTTTCCTGCAAAATTTGATCGACCACAAGAGGAGGAGAAGAGAAAAATTAGGGTTTTGCTTTTGAAGCTAAAAATCAAGCGTAAGGTATATTTTCGACGCTAGTTTTCATTCAATTGATGTTTTAATGATATAATTCGTGTAATATAAATTATGTTGGAATTAGGGTTTATAAGTTTCTGTAAATTAATGATGTTAAACATGTTAGGATCATTAATTAATAATAGTATGATGATTAGTTAAGAGAATTGAGCATAAAACATGTTAGTTTGCGAGTTAGGGTTTGGACAGAAAGTTAGGGCTGTAAAGATACGAAGTTATTTAATAGATGGTAATGAGTTAGATCACGAATTTTAACTCTAAATTGTAGTTCAATGAAAGAGCTTTTCAAAAAGTCCAACCACGATTGATTTCGAGGTCGGGAAGTTAGTCTTTTGATTTTTACGAGATAAGGTGTCAAATCTGTTAAACCGGGACAGAATTTGGGTAAAAGTTTGATAGTGCTTAGTGGATGAAAAAGTGTTACTAAGGTTAGCCCTTCTGGTAAAGTTAAGTCTTAGGTTATGTTAGACTCCCACGAAAAGGATTCGCGATAAAAAGTTCTGTAAGTATTTTTATAAAATCAAAAACTTTTGGTGTGCGTTCAGATCCGAATCTGGATAGTTAACAAGTTTGATTTTCTTATGGGTACTTGTGTGTGTTATTAGACCATGGGCTTCTGGGATTAGCTTGATTCTTATGAGAGACCATGGGGAATTTTTGGTGTGAGTTGTTAAGCTTGTTTGGTCATTATTTTATGTGGGTGAAAGTACCCTAAAATTCTGCGTTTTCTGAGTTTATGAGTGCAAGGGATTTAGTGAGTGTTATTGGTTGTTAGTGTTTGGTATGGAGTCTAGGAGATCCATGGTGGATCATATGAACCTTAGACATCCAACATATGAATATTACATGGGTTATAGCTTTTAGCTTGGCCGTATGTAATGTGTATCTGTTTGTGTGTTGTTTAGATTGTGATTGAGAATTGTTGGAAGCTGCAGAGTTAAGGTGAGTTCATAGTCCCATACTTTTTACTTTGTTTTAAACTTGGGATGGGAATGATGCTTGTCTTAAATGGTTTGAGTTACTGTGATTATGTGTGTGAATTTAAAAAGGCTTGGACTAATAATGTTATCGTATGCATGCTATGTGTTGTGTGATATGTGATTCCGATTAGGTTAGCGACCTAATTGATGTTGTGTGATATGTGGTTCCGATTAGGTTAGCGACCTAATTGATGAAAGTGTGATATGTGATTTCCGATTAGGTTAGCGACCTAATTGATGCTGTGTGATTTCCAATTGGGAGGATGCTTATCCTGTTGCTCGCGCATGCGACCTAATTGATGATATGATTGGGAGCGGGGGTCACGTTCCGGCCCGGATGTTGAAAATGTTGGATCGGGGGACACGTTCCGTCCTGATGGTTGCCTTTTGTGTGATGATTGATTTATGGGAACATGTAGCTTATATGATAACTATATTTATTTGTCCAGCTATGTTTTATAATCACAGTGAACTGGTTGCCTCGAGTGTGAATGTGTGTCTTAAACCTATGAATCTCACCAACATTATGTTGACGTTTTAAGCATCATTTTCAGGTGAGCATTCTAAGGATAAGATAGAAGGAAGCGACTAGAAGAGACTTTAGTTGCATCGTGATGAATTATCTATATATTTGGATTATGAATATGTTTGATTTTGTTGAAGATACATTTGAAGGTTTGTTTTGGTTGTTTTATTTTGGGGTATTGTTACAACACTTTGTGTTTGTACTTTGCTCTATTTATGTGCATGTAGTATTTCTCTATTTTGACACCAGGTGTTGTGATGATATCCATGATGTTACACGCTCGCGTTTCCGCCTTGGCGGGGTGTGACAAAATGATTTGTACTAAAGTTGTCATAATGTAAATATATGAATGATATATCAAATCAATAACTTTTTGTCCACTCGTATTCAGTAAATGCATTAAGAGTAATGTGTCGTGTTTCAAACATCTGCTCACAAACATTCATAATTAAAAATCGTTAATTCTCAAGTTTCAAAGTCAATTGCTCCAATGTAGCCTTCTTTGCATCAAGAAGAAATAAAGTAGAGACATCTTTGGTTGGCTTTGTTTAATACTTTGGATTATTCAAGACTTAATTATTGTTCTCTTAAAAGTTAAAAGTCTAAGGTGTTTGATAACTATAAGGTTAAAAAGCTTGTAAGCTCATACGTTGCTAACATTATTACTGGGGAAAATTCCAAATTTATGCCTAAAATCGAATTTAGAACCACTATTGAGTCAATTTTTACATAACTTCCAATTTTGGTCATGTGCGACCTGTGCTACTGTGCTACCCACTTAAAATTGTGACACGTGTCCAGTTTGATTTGATATTTTGTCTTTTATTAATAGTATTAAAAGACTAAAATACCCTCGTCATATAAAATACCTCCTTCCACCTTCCTTTCACATAACTTTCTCAAACTTTCATTACTCTCTCTCTCTCCCTCAAAATTCCGGCCACCAACTTCCACCACCATCAAGATAAATAAAAAATTAAAAGATAGATCCGATAGGATCGCATAGTTCCGGTTGGATCTTTCATTATAAACACAGATCCGGTTGGATCTTTCATTCTAAACACAGATCCGGTTGTGATGGTCATAGTGATGGTGGTATAAGCACAGATCCGGTTATGATGGTGATGGTGTTACAAACGTAGGTGGCGGTGGTGTGGTGACAGCTGCGGTGGGTGGCGCGTGGCGGTGTTGTGGAGGGAGCCAAGAGCTCAAATGCTCCAGAAATGATGGGGATACACCGATCTATAGATTGGAAAAGAAAAAGGTCTCGCAAGAAAAATTATTCCGGCATCGGTGTCGGAATCTGCTAATGCTTGGCCGGAGTTAATGAATTTTCCGGTGAGGATGTTTAGTGGAATGGAGCTAGTGCTTGGTGCATAGTAATAGTGATGTAGTAGTGCATGTTACGATTGCTTCTATTTGGAAAAGCTAAAAATGTTTCAGTATGGAATCGAATGAATTGTATGGACCATCCTTTGATGGTGGGGCCACATTCAGCATTTTGGTTGGTGTATTTCTTGCTATAAAGTCTTAACAAAGCTCCTCTGAATAATGTAATAGAAATTACATTTATGGGTAAAAAATTTTGCTGCTGTTCTTGTAACCAACAAGATGGTCCATATGCTACAGTAATAATAATTTTTTATAAGCTTTGGAGTTTGTTACGCCAAGAAATGTTGTATACATTTAATAATTTAATTTTGGAAGTGGGAATATATTAATTGGTCATGTTATTAAAAAAATATAGTAACCAATTTTATTTATTTATTATTATTTTTTTAAGTTAGCTGGAAAATATTATGTCTCGCCGGAATCTGAAAATTAAATATTGAGTGTCACCGGAATCTGGAAATAAAAAGATATTGAGGTCGCACATTCAATGGGTCGAGCAATGTGGTAGCACAGTAGCACATTTAATTAACACGTGTCACACATTTAAAAGAGGGTAATATGGTCTTTTAATACTCTTTATAAAAGACAAAATATCAAATCAAACTGGACACGTGTCACAATTTTAAGTGGGTAGCACAGTAGCACAGGTCGCACATGACCAAATTTGGAAGTTATGTAAAAATTGACTCAATAGTGGTTCTAAATTCAATTTTAGGCATAAATTTGGAATTTTCCCTTATTACTGTGTGTAGTTTTTTTCTTCTAACGTCAAATGGAAAGACAATCATACACAAGTCAATTTATGGTTGCCATTTAAACGGCAAGGATACACAAATTAATGCTCATACTTTATTTTTTGAAAGTGTGGGTAATCTGATCTCTAGATGTCCAATATATATCACAAAAATAGATTGGAGACAAGGGGAGCCACGTTTGAATTAGGTTGTGAACTAATCACAATATGGGGAGTCATCTAGATACTCTAATTGTTTGTTACTTATGAATAGGAAGAAAAAAAAAAGTCATATAATTGTTAGCAAATGACAGTAATTTGACCATAAACCGCAACCATCTCATACATCAAATATACGCATAATAACATATGGTCTCATAATGGTTCACAATCTTTTTCATATGAATAACAAAATTTATATATAAACTTTAAAACTTTATATATAACAAAATTTAGACAAACTTTGATAATAGGATCTACAGTAACTTTATACCATACTTTACATAAGCTTGCAAACAAATTTACACATGAAAATACACAATAATCTTTACATAAAATTTGTATCAAGCTTTGTAAACAAAGTTTATAAAGAAACCACCGAATTTCTGGCGACAACAACAATTTACTGTGGCAGCACCCGCGACAACACATATTTCGGCGGCGGCATAAAAAATTCAGGCAACGACGACTGAAAAAAAATATAATAAGTGGTCACAAAAATCTAGATCTACAAAAAATCTTACAAAAAGTTAAACAATATATAGAAAAAAATAAAAAATAAATAAAAAATAAGTAAATAAATAACTTAAAACTTTATATCAAAAAACTAAAACTTGAAAGAACGTTCGATGGTGGGTGTAAAGTGATGGTTGGTAATAGTTCTAGTGGGTGCGCGTCGGTGGAGGTGCGGGTTTCAGATATGTAGAAAAGAAATATAGATATAGAAACAATTCAAAAATTGAAATATATTTAGATCTAAAAAAAAAAAAAAAAAAAAAAAAAAAAAAAAAAAAACCCAAAAAAAAAAAAAAAAAAAATAAAAAGTTTTTGAATAAATTTTCGCTATTTTTTCCCCAACCAATTGCTATTCGCAAAAAAAATACCCACAAAAAAAAAACCTGCTTTAATTCGGCTTAAAAAAAAAAAAACCCCTTTAAAAAAAAAAAAAAAACCCTTAAAAAAAAAAAAACCTTCTGTTTTTTTTTTGAAAAAAAAAAAAAATTTTTTTAAAAACGTTAACCCCAAAAAAAATTGGAAATTTAATTTTATGAAAAAAAGAAACGAAAAAAAAAAGTTTTTTAAAAGTTTTTAAAGGACAAAAAAAATTAAAAACAAAAAAGAAAAAAAAAAAGGAAATTTAACCCCAAAAAAAAAAAAAAAAAAAAACTTTTGTTTGGGGAAAAAAATTCTTTATCGGGAAAATACCCCAAAAAAAAACTTAGGGGGGAATTTTTTAAAAACGAAAAAAGCCCCCAAAAAAAAATTAAAAAAAAACCCCAAAAAAAACACCCCAACCCAAACAAACAATACTATAAAAAAACATAAATCGGTGATATATCTCAATAGGATAAAACACAAAATCTATCCTTCATGGGCGTCCCCTGATTTGATTATCCATATCGCTATAACGTGTATCTCTCTGGCCATACCACAACAACCTAACATGTCAGTATATACAAACTTGAATTCCTATGCGTTCAATCTTCTAGAGAGAGGAGTGTAGAGATAGAGAGAGTGGATGAATAATAATAGGAAATCGACACAACGCCACATGTGTGTGTGATATTCCAATGAAGCCACTCAACCTTCAAATGAAGGTTTGCATTTACATTATAAAAGAGTCTACCAAGTCCTAGGCTTTGATATTACATGTATGGCCCTTAGACTTCTTTCTATTTGAGACTAATAACTTATAACTTTTGAAACGCTCTCATGAATAGAACACTACTACGCCTTAATTCACGCACTGTATTCTAGCCCTTACATTCTATGTTATGAGCGACATCCTTCAGTGTGATATATTTATATATAATTGAAAATAAGCAAAGCTAATACACCAACGAGTTAATTCTTCTCACTTCCTCATGCGAGCGCAACCTCGTTCCGTGGACGAGGCAGTCAGTTATCGGGTGCGGGATTTTGAGTGTGCCATGGCGCCGATAAATACGGGATACCAAAATCAACGCTAAGTAGTATTCTCCTTCCCCTCTCCTGTTTGGTTGTAAGAATACTTACCTTTAGCGTCTGATGATGGATGTTGATGGCGATGAGTGATGGTATCGGATGATGATTGTGATTGGTGATCATGATGATATGGAGGAGTAGAGGTTATTTTGGGATATTGTGTGTATATATGTTTTGAACAATTGTTTTGCGACTCTTATGTTAGCATCCTGTAGTTTAGGCCTTTTGGCGACTTGAATCGTCCGATATTGGATACATTGTTGATATGGTAGCA
>LBNU01020899.1:8554-19984 GCA_014162995.1 Artemisia annua | reverse complement strand
CTAAGAAAACAAATGGGGAAGCCCATTTGAGGCCCATGGTGGCGGCCTATAGGAGGTCAAAAGGGGGGTTTTGGTTGACTTTATATCTAATTTAAGGAGAATTATCTCCTCCATAATAGGATAACAAAACCTAAACTCTCTCCCCTCTCCCCTTCTTCTTTGTACGGCACAAACACCAACCCTAATTAGGGTTTTGGTTTTCTTGATCAATTCCTTTGATTCTTGTTTAATCAAAGGTCATTTGACGGTTACGGGTAGAAGGACTAGCATCCAAGGGGTATTCGGTGAGGTGTAGTGTGGACTATACATAGAAGAGATCAACCTCATTGATCTCTTGGGTTTCTTATTCCATACGTGGGATAGGTGTTTGTTGGTGACTCACGAATCACGCTACAAAGGTATAACTTGTTGTTATTTATTGTTGATTGATCATATGGCTATATGGATCCGTTGTTGGTGATGTTTTCCGCTGCGTTTATATGTTTATTTTATATTTATATATTCAACATCACCTATAAAACACACCCACATTTTCCCAGGTACCTCTAAACAGGGAGTTCAGGATGAAAAGGATGCTATGTCTTAGTGATCCTTTGTCCTCAGACGAAGACACTTGCAAAAATGTAGTGTTTACGAGAAGGTAGTTATTTACTATTGCATTTACTTACTTTCATATCGATTTGATTTCACATCAAACCGAATCTTATATAGATATGTTAAAACGAACTTTTAAACGGTAAAAACTATTCAACCCCTAATAGTTTTCCACAAATGATCTAGACAATCGTGTGCACAATTGTTACTCATTATAGATATTCATCAAATACATCAGGTGTCGTGCCGTATGCCAATTAGTGTATGGCGGAAGTGCATTTCATAATACACTAAAACTCAGTTGACTCGTATAATCGGGTCAGACTTCAAAGAATTTAAAGTAGTCGGGAAGAGGATCGTAAATATAAGTTTCAATACCTTTGACCATTTTTTAAAAATAGTTTCCTGCTCATACGATATCGACGTCTAAAATTCACCTCAGGATATTTTGGATTATCACCAAAATAGTCGGCCAACAAACTGCTTCAGCAACATAATATTCACGGTATATCGAATTACACGTACGAAAACTTTCAGCTTGCTGTTGTTGCGATGATTGGTGATATTGATACACTTGCGTCAAAAATAAAATGTCATCTTCATCGGAGTTGTAATCAACATTATTATTGGGATCAATAGTTTACAAGAATGTGTGTTTTGGTAGAGAGAAGTAAGAAATTTGTGTGAAAAATAGTAAATAAGGTAGGATTAAAAGAAAAAAATCTAATCGTTGGACTAGTCAACGACTATTTTCTTTACAAGAATGTGTGCTATGGTGGCTAGGACGGGAGTAGTCTCCTAAGGTACGGGCTCTAGAAGGTTGGTTTTGTTGTGGTGGTGGGTTGTTGGGATCAAGGATATTACCACCTTCCATGATGTCGGATGGTAATGGTTACGAACAAAGACACGAAGAAATAAGATAGACTAAAGAAATCTTAGAAAAATAAAATAAAAATCTCACTAGAAAGGAATCTAGTGAGTAGACCTAATAAAATAAAAAATTCAACCTAAACAATAACTATTCCCCGGTAGCGGCGCCAAAAACTTGATGCGTGGTATTGCGACCTTACAACAGTTTTTACCTCTAAAGGGATCTTAAGAGGCTTGCAATCTCCACCAGGCAGTGTACCTGACCGATGTAGTATAGTGTAGTGGCAAATACTGGGGATTGATCGTTCTCTAGTGGAATAGTGTCGTTAGGATTGAAAAGCTACTCTAATAGGCCTAAGGGTGAGGGAAGATTCTTTTTGTATTTTATATTTTTAGGAAAGCAAGTAAAATTATCTCGGGTTTGAAGGAGTGGGCGGAATTAGTTGCTAGTCAACTAACCCAAATAACTACTAATGCAAATAAAATAAATAAACGAAAATAAAATTGGTTGTGAAAACTAATGGAGAGAAGTGTGTTTACTTAGACTTCATTACTCCCTAACTATCTTTTACCGGTTGATTAGTGTGTTATAATTGCGTGGATGACGGGTTGCATTCCTTAATACCAGTCGTGGGGGTGTGTACGAACTTCCCCAACTCTACAAGCTCCTACTTCGCTCCTATGTCGAGCCGACTAAAAGCTCCTAACATGGGATCACTAGAATTCGCTCATGCATTAAATACAACCATATAATCATAGTACACATCCGATCATGTTTCTTAAGACGTTCAAGCAAGTTACCGTATAGGAGGTTAGCCAGTTTTCTTAAGCCTAACATCGATAAACATTCATCCAATACAATTAATAACACACCATCCAACCAATAATTAATAGTTAGGTTTCATTAGATCTAAGCAAACACAAAGAAAACCTAGCCTAGCATGTTAAACAAAAGACAAGAACAAGATGTAATCAAACAACACATAGACATATTGAATGATTAATGGATAACTTATCTTCAATGTAACATGGAAGATCTCAAGGTGAAAAACCTTGAAAAAGCTGCTAAAATTCGTATTAGGGTNNNNATCCAATACAATTAATAACACACCATCCAACCAATAATTAATAGTTAGGTTTCATTAGATCTAAGCAAACACAAAGAAAACCTAGCCTAGCATGTTAAACAAAAGACAAGAACAAGATGTAATCAAACAACACATAGACATATTGAATGATTAATGGATAACTTATCTTCAATGTAACATGGAAGATCTCAAGGTGAAAAACCTTGAAAAAGCTGCTAAAATTCGTATTAGGGTTTCTCCCTAAAAAGTTCCACACAGTGAATGAAAATTGCGAAAATATATATAGATAAACAGATCTGACGGCGTCACGTTATGGGGTGTGACGTCGTCACCTCGCCGCGGTTAGGGTTTCATGTTGGCCTCTTGACGCCGTCCCCCTTTAAATCCCAAAAATCCATTCTAGCTTATCATGGTCAATCTTCACATCCACCTCCGTTTGTCTAGCTTGACGGCGTCACCTTTTAAGCCGTGACGCCGTCATGGTACTGTTCCAGCATATTTTGAGACTTTGTCGTTTTCTTCACTTTTATGCTCCAAAAACGTCCAAAATGCTTCCTTTTCCAGATTTCTTCTCCAAAGTACCTAAAATGACAAAAGGAACGATTTAGGGCAATAATTTATCAAATAATTACGATTTATGGCTTAAATGACCCCCCAAAAGCGGTACACTTTTCGCCTCATCAAATACCCTTACACTTGAGATTTGCTTGTCCTCAAGCAAATGCGCTTTTATTATAATCAAAATACAAGTTAGGGGTCATTTAACACTAATATAAAAGTAATTACAACAAATAGTCGTTCCCCTTTAATCATAATAAGCACGGAGATAACATACTAGTACCTCACAAGTAGGGTTTAGATACTCACATCTCTCAGGTGTCATAAAAGCATATCTCACAAATGAAAATGAATAATATCTCTCACTACCTGTCATAGCAAATAGATTACCATAGGCTTGGGAAAGGATAAAAAAACCTTCTCAACTAGGCGTAAGCACTTAAGATAAACTATCAAAGAGGGCTTTCCAAAGGGTTGTAACGTCATGTGTAGGGATATGATAAACACGGGTTTGTTGGATAAGGGATATTTTACTGGTGGCGAGTTAAAGATCTTGATTAATTACATTTACAATGTGGCGTTGCTAAGCCAAGACTCGACTCAACTTAAGCTATTCAAAAACTAATAAAACATAAAATAAACATAAAAGGAAACGGGATGGTAGTCCGTATGTTTTTTCTACTTTTCTTTTTCTCATTTTTTTTCTTTTTCTTGATTTTTCGATTTTTTTTCCCATACACTCTTGACCTTCCATCCAAAATAATACATCATAGGGGCCTCGATTCTCCCTTTACACTTGAACTTTTACATACTTTACAAATACTATTCTAATGACTCGAATTAAGATAATCGAAACACTTGGAGTACTTTTAAAATATTTAGCACATATAGGGGTAATAATGTTGTTCTTCCCCATTACTCCATTACACTAGTACTTTACCCATGAGTCCCAATCGTCCCAAAACAATATGTACAAGATATGACTCGACTTAGCAACCATGTAATCAATTAGATAATTAACTAAGGGTTTAAACAAATGTTGTCACAATAATGCACTAAAGGTGAGGGCATACAAGGTAGGCTAAGGCGATTTGGGTGTACATTTAAGTTGGTTGTAACAAATTCTTCCTTTAAGCAAAATGCTTAAAGTTAGAAACGAAAAGGATAGGCTCTGGAGGGTGTACTAGGGGTATCGTGTACCAAAAATGGGTACAACGCAAGGGTGTGGGAGAATTACTTGACCAATGTAGCCAAAGTAGTTATAACAAAAACACAGGTGTACAACAAGGGTTAATCCTAATGCCTCTTATCATGTAGTAAATCTAACTACACGAATGTAGTCTCACTTGTAGATTTGGGATGGTCCTAACGCAAGTTCTAGAATCTAAGTGCTACCAGTACTCACATCATAGCATAAATGCTTTTCCTACCAATTCTAGGGGCGAACCTCACATATTTGGAGTGGAAAATTTTTTAGTGGTACGGTTTTGTGCTAGTCATATAACTCCTATCCATGAGACGCTCATTAAGACCAAAGTTTCACTCCTAAATGTTGTAAAAAAATTTAAATTTGGCACTAAAATTGCCCTAACATGTATTTCTCTCAGTTTTATTACACACCTACCATTAAACAATACAAAAATCAAGCGTAATTGCATTCTCTAAGGAATCGTGATTTACCCCCCTTACACTTAATATGAACATTGTCCCCAATGTTCAAATAATAAGACGTAAAAGTAAATAAGGCAAAAGAATGAAATCAAATACTCCCCTGATTTGCTCGGTGGATAAGGTGATAACATGGTTAGATCTTCTTCCAAGAGAATGTAGAAGCTCCAAGATTAAAGCATTGCCAAAAGCTTGATTTCACATACATCTCCTTGTCCAAAATAACCTGTTAAGCCTGAGAAAACAAACACGAAAACCTGCATAACATCATCGGGATAAATCTGTATAAGGATATAATGCTTGTGGAATGAATATTTTGCAGATTACTGGAGTTTATAAGTTAGAGATTTAATAAAGCATTTTATGATTCCGGAATAAAAACACAACTTTTCAAAAATTTCAGAAAACTGCACCTGACGCCGTCAGGTTGGAGCCTGACGCCGTCAGAAGTGATCTGACAGATTTTTCATGTTAAGTTTCTGGAAAATTTCTGGAAAAAATCAATTTTTAATTCCTGGAAATCCTGCAAAACATCATTATGACTCGATACAAGCATTTGACTCAAACAATTACTAATATGTATGCTAATTTAATATTGTTATGATTCATGCTCCATTCGTTCTAGTAAACCGATTTAGATTTCCCTTACACTTATCTTTTGCAAAATACCTTTATATGTAGTTAAGACAAAGTTAAAAACAAAATAAAGCATTTTCACAATTTAGTTTGAAGCATGAATCAATAACAATAAAAATAAACATGCATACGGAAGCAAATAAAATCAAACAAACAAACAAACAAAACAAACAAATAAAGCTTGGGTTGCCTCCCAAGAAGCGCTTTTCTTTATTAACGAGTCTTGTAGCTAGACTCAAAGTCACCATACATTACGTGACTCCATCATTGGTCACGGTGTCTAGGTCATCTTCTTGTGTAGTCTTATATTCCGGACCTAGTTGTAAGCACTCTTTGTAGAAACCAAATATTCTACTCATAACATAGTCTACTCCTCTACGTCTATCCTCATCTCTGTTGTAAAAATCGGTCCAGGCGGCCGATTAATCCCCGCATAATCGCTGATCGCTCACTGAGCGCCTTGATTTATCATAATTGGCCTATTTAATCGTTTTAGTCAAAGATCGCTTAAAAATCGGTCAACAAGCCGATTAATCGGACAGAATCAGACAAAATCGCTTAAAATTCGGCCAACAAAATCGCTTAAAAGTCAGACAAAATCGCTTAAAACTTGGTCAACAAACCGATTAATCGGATAAAATCAGTCAAGGATCACTTAAAAATGGTCAACAAACCGAGTAATATATGTGTTTGACTTTGAACTTTAAAGAATTATGTATTATGCTTATATTTGAACACTTGAAATATTTGAACTTTGATGCATTATGCTTATCTTAAATATATAATATAATATAATATCTAAAATTACAATTTTGTGCATAAAAATTCCAGTCCGATTAATCCTCACCTAACCGATTAATCGCAAGGCCCTACCCAACCGCCTCACTAGCGCCTAGCGATTTTTACAACCTTGATCCTCATTATTCCTATAGTAGACCGCTTGCTTATGCTCTTTCTCAAGGTTTGATAAAAGCCGGTATTGTTCTATCTTATAGGGTATTTGGTAGGCTATCTCATCGGTCTCATCCTTGAATCTAACTATCCCTATGGATGGGTCATAATCCATTTTAGAGGCCTCAACAAACGGTTTTCCAAATACTACTTGAGTTAAACAACCATCTATTACCGGACGAATATCCTCTATAATCACAAAGTCGGTGATATAGGTGAAGTTTCCTACATACACATGTAATCCTCTTATTCTCCCCACGAAGTTGCTCATCCAACCCGTGTTGGGACATATCCTAGGTTCAAGTTGCTTTTTCATTATCCAATTGTAATGGATCCTAGTCATGATGATTATGGGGGATCTAAGGTTTATGTAAGCTTTCCACACATGCACATGCCCAATGTTGCATGGTATGTTGATATTGGATGGGTCACCCGTCTTAATGATTGGATTACCTAGGAAGTATGGTGTCTCGGGGTCATCGAATAAATCCTTATGGTATGCTCGTTCTTCCTTAGTGGGCAACCTATCGAAGTAGTTCTCTACCTCATCTACTTCCTCTACTTCGCTTTTCTTAACTTCCTTATCAATCTCAACTCCCTTAACCTCATCCTTAGGTTCAATTTCTAGTCTAACCTCATCCTTATCACTTTCTTCCTTATTCTTATCGATTGGCTTGATGGTGACAACGTTGACGAAGTGGACATGTTTGGATAAAGAAGGGTCTTTGACTTGGGGTCCGCTATTTGTGTTCCTAGCGTCCTTATGTGGAGGTGATAGCACTTGGTTATTGAGGGCTTTCAATAAGTTGTCAATTTTATTGGTCATCTCCGCTTGTTGTTGGTTAAATTCGGATTCGAACCTAGCTATTCGAGCTTCTTAAGATGCCATGAATTTGGACATCAATCCTTCAAGATGATTGGTGATGAGACGAAAAATGTTACGTTTTTAGGGGTCAGTTTGAGTCCTAATTCGTATATTATTGGATCGGATTTCACCCAAAGTCGTTTCTTTTCTCATTTTAGGTACTTTTGAGGAGAAAATCACTAAAGAAACATTTTCGGGCGTTTTCGGAGTGAAAAAGTGCGGAAAACAACAAAATCTCAAAAGACCCTAAAGTGCACAGAAGGTGACGGCGTCACAAGCTTCAACGTGACGACGTCAGGAACAAATGAAGTGAAGAAATTGGAAGTTACTCATGACGGGCCAGAGAGTTTTTGGCCTAGTTTGGTGACGGCGTCAGGGAAGGCCGTCAGATCTGGAACAAGGCGGCGTGACGACGTCAAGAAGGCCATCACAAAACCCTAATCGTCGGCGTGACGGCGTCACACCTTGGGCTGACGCCGTCAGCCCGTATTATCTATATATATAGGACGATTTTTATTGTTTTAAAAGAGGAACTTGGTGGAGAACTTAAGGGTTAAACCCTAGCTCGTGTATCACAGACCTTAGAGGGTACTTTTACCCCTCTAACTTGCATGTTTAATCTAAGATAAGTCTTCATTCAATCCATACAATATGTCTATGTGTTGTATGATTTATGTTTGTGCTTTTCTTTCCTTTAACATGCTAGGCTAAATTAACTTGTGTTTGCTTAGATCTAATGAAACCTAACTATTGATTATCATGTGATGTGTATGTTGTGATTGTGATTTGGATGAATGTTTCATCTACGTTAGACTTAAGAAAACTGGCTAACCTCCTATACGGTAACAAGCTTGAACGTCTTAGGAAACGTGAATCGTATGTGCGTTAATCGATTTTAAGGTAGTATTTCATGCGTAGGTTGCTATCGGTGAGCTTATGATAGGATACTTGACGTATCGTCATAGAGTGAGGTAGGAGCTTATAGAGTTAGGGAATTGAACGCACTCCCTACGACTTGTTAGGAATACACCCGTCATCCACGCAAACTCAACATACTAATTACATGGTAAAAGATAGTTAGGGAGTAATGAAATCTAAGTAAACACTACTTTCCCCACCATTGTTTTCTCAAAACTTTAATTTAATTGCATAAGTAGATAACTTGGGTTAGTTGACTAGCAACTAATTCCGCCCACTCCTTCAAAAACGAGATTTTACTGCTTTCTAAAAAACATAAAAATACAAAAATAATCATCCTCCACCCTTAGACCTTAATTAGAGTAGTCTTTAACCTAACGAACACTATTCCCTGTGAGAGAACGATCAATCCCCCGGTACTTGCCACTACACTATACTACATCGGTCAGGTACACTGTCTGGTGGGGATTGTAAGCCTCTTGAGATCCCTTGAGAGGTACAACAAAGTGCGTAAGCAATCCCTACGCATCAAGTTTTTGGCGCCGCTGCCGGGGAATAGTTATTGTTTAGGTTAGATTTTATTTTTAATTAGGTCTACTCACTAGACTCCTTTCTAGTGAGATTTTATTTTATTTATCTAGGATCTCTTTAGTCTATCTTTTTCTTCGTGTTTTTGTTCGTAACCATTACCATCCGACATCATGGAAGGTGGTAATCTTCTCGACCCAAACAACCAAAACCTTCCCAACCCACCTCCTAGAGCCCGCACTTTAGGAGAGTATTCCCGACCTAGCCATCAAGGCTATCGAAACACCATTGAGCTCAACCAAGGAGCCAATGTGACACCTTTGAGATCCGACACCATCCGGTTGGTGCAAAGCGGATGCGCATTCCATGGGCTTCGTCCCGAAGACCCAAATCAACACCTTAAGGACTTCCTCAAAATCGTAGATTCTATAGACCTTAGTGTTGACACCCGAGAGGCCACCCGACTACGCCTATTCCAATTCTCTCTACGTGACCAAGCTAGTCAATGGCTTGAGCGCTTACCCGCAGGATCCATCACCACTTGGGACGACCTAACCACCCTCTTCCTTGCCCAATTTTTCCCACCGGGGAGAACTAGCAAACTTAGGAGCGACATCTTGATGTTCCAACAACATCAAGGCGAAACCCTTTATGAGGCATGGAGCCGATTCAAAGACCTACTTCACAAAGTCCCTCACCACGGCATAGAACTTTAGCTCCAAGTCCAAATATTCTATGACCACATCAACCCCTCCACAAAGCGAACCATTGACCAAGCGGCCGGTGGTAAGCTACGTGACAAAAGTGCGGAGGAATCATGGGAAATCATAGAAGATCTTGCTCTCTATGACAACGAAAGTTGGAACGATCCCCGTGATTTGAACAAAACGGTCAAGGCAATATCCTTGCCTTCGAACAACTCAAGCACTTCCGACCGTAGGATCATGGAACTTGAAGACCAAGTCAAGTATCTAATGAAATCCTACGAAGCTCCTAAACTGTCACACCCTGAATTTACCTGTTATATGGCAGCGGAATGGAATACCTTGGTGTAACGAACAGGGCATCTCATACAAGGTTATATTGAACGACCTAAAGTGTCGTTTTGAAAATACATCGTTTGATCATTAAAACATTCAGAGTTTAAAAAATAGGTCCCATAATGGGGTTACAAGTTCATGAAAAAAAATAGTTCAACTTGATCAAACGTTACATAAGTGCATAAAATGAAAGGTAAGACGCGTCGACTCTTCGACTCCATGATGGTCCATATGCAAGTCACATGTTGTTATCTTAGTAACCTGAAAATACATTGCTAAAACGGTCAACAATAATGTTGGTGAGAAATCATAGGTTTAGGAAAATGAATGTTATACGATAACCATAAATATAAGTGTATGACTACCCGTCACATAATTGTATGACTACCCGTCATATGGTTGTAAAATTTTACAATATTACTTAAGCTCATGACCCCGAAGCTAGACTGTAGGTAATGCCCCAAATGGAGTGCTTTGCCAAACACTTGGAATGATCAAATGAAATGCATCCGCTTGACTGTTGGTAACCCCAACACGGATGGAGGCGTCACCCTCAATAGATCTATCCACTCACTCTCGCTTAATTACAATTAACGGTTCATGATGGTGGGGACTTAAAACATGGCAATGTAGTAACTTAAGTAATGTATATGGATTTGATACTTAGGCTCGTATGAAAAATGGTGCAATGTATTCTCCCCCGTGGGATTTGAAAACAATAAAAATGTAAACGGGGCTATGAAAACTCACCTCAAGGAATGGCATAATATGGAATGTATGAACTGAAGTAATGAGGTGCAACTCCTAGCCGCAACCTAAAATGAATGTATATAATCTACTTTAGATTATGAAATCGGTTCATGTATGCACTTGCACTATAATCTATACCACTCGTTTTTGTATTCAAAATATATATTGTTGGCGAAAATATAATTTACATCTTCGTATAAGGTCATGGTGAATATTACATGTTCATATGGTTTAATAATGTTATACGGTAGACATATAGTGAAATATAATGAAATTTAGCTTTTAGACGTAAGATACAACACTTAGTCAATTTTTGAAATACGGTTAAAAATGGCTTCGGAAAACTAGTCGTAAATCAGTGAATATTGAGAGTTAGGAAATAAAATTGGTATTTCTGGAAAGCCTAGCACCAAGTCTCAAAATGTTCAGGAGTGAAGTTTTGCTCAAAGTGTCTAGATTTTATGCTAAATGGTCGAGAAGTATGGTATTTTAGGCTAAAGCTGCCATTTCTGGGCAGTTTTTATGAATGTTTGGATAGCTGTAGATTACTCATTTTAAGTCCAAATGACAAACGGCTTTTTGATTTGAAAACTAGGCCAGGTGCTCTAACTTTTGTTCCTTGTGGTCCAAAACTCCAAAACTGAGTAAATTGACGGAAAAATGGCTCTCAACATAGGTGTTTCTAGGTATACTTAGAAAATTTCTGGGTAAGTGCTGGTGGTTTATTAGTGAAAATAATAACTTTCGAAAAATCATAACTAATTCGTTATAAGGCCGATTTTCAAGTTCTTTATATCCCCGGAAAGGTAAAAATATATACTAGCATATTTTCAATAGTTTGGCAAGTTTTGAAAAGGTCTAAGGCTCGTTTTTGGCCAAGTTAATTCGTACATCAGCAATGAATTTTCCGGAAAATGTTCAAGTCTAGTAGCAACTTGTTTTTGGCATAATTTCTTCGTTATAG
>LBNU01020897.1:290106-343275 GCA_014162995.1 Artemisia annua | reverse complement strand
ACGATTCGCATACGAAATAGCCCCGTTACCTATCAATGTCGCACTATCGTTTGAACCAGCAGTAACCACTTTGGTGGATGTATTAGGGGTACCAAATGTGGCTGAAAAGCATGAAACGATTCCATTGTATTAGCTCGACCATCGACATTCAAAGGTTTTAAAGGTTCCCTATCATATTCCAATAACACGAGCTTACCTTCAAGCATTTGACGTTCAATGTCATGAACCTTTGTACATAAAGAACTCATGTCACTCGAGTTAGCCCCACAAGCTGTTTTACCAGCGTTCAAACCCTACTTCTTTGACACCCCTTCCTTTTCGGACTAAAATAACCTATTCTTTATCCTACACGTGCACAAAAAATCTTAGCTTATAACAATCACAATCCTAGTAAAAAAGTTAACCACGAATCTCCCAGCCCAACACAACCACGAACAAAACACCAGTACATTAAATTAGAATGAGCAACCTTGACGCCAACATTTAGCAGCAGGAAAATAAAACAAATAAAAAAAACAAAAAAAAACCCTAAAAAATTAGGTTTATACGATCAACAACTCAACAACACACAAGAAGAGGTGGATAAACGAAACCCAAACCAACCTAGGATTGACTTAAGTTAAATATGCAACGATCACATCTCCTCAATCATTGATAACAAACGGTCGATTTAAAGAAACCCTTAGTCAAATGATCGTACTTTAGTGATAAAATAGTGAATTGACAATCGATTTATAACGTGAATAATAAATGGTTAAGCACAAGAGACGATTGAATGAAGAAAACCAATTAGGGCTTTTTTCTCTCCAAAAGTCACCGGTGAGTTTTTTGGGGAGGGTCTTTATTAGTGTTATGCGTTATTTATGTAGCTATAATATGGTTTGACATTAATTATTTACTGTGTCATGATAATGTGAACTAAATGACTCTAAAAAAACTAGTATCACCATACTCACAACCTTTATTTCTATTGAAAATTCTATAATTTATCAAACCACGGCAATCGTGGCACAAGATATTTTTTTTCTTTAGTGAAAAGGTGAAATATATTACTCCAAACATTATATACATGTAAAAAATGTACCTCTTCCTGATAATTGACTATCCTAACCATCACCAATAGACATTATAAAAAAGATAGGTACATAGAAAGTACTCCAATTCCAGGTAACAAGCGTCAAAGAATTCTAACATAGAATCCTAATTCACCTATTTCACCATTAGCATCTAAAGATATCATACAATTGTGACTACATTTCCCTTAAAATGTCAAACTAACCTAATTTTACCAGTGTGGAGTTAACTCCCACTTCACACAGAAATAAGACAAAGATGTTGAGCATATGGAGGCATCGTCAACAGTAAATGCTCACTTAGATCTAGTTCACCCAAAAATAGCTATACTTCCATTACAGGTTTTAATCCACATCAAATTTGCAGTGTAGCTCCTCACTTAAAGGAACTAAAAACTGTGATGATATCACCATAGTATTGAATTCTACCAATTTTGAATACCAAACTTTGTGGATATCTCAGAACAAGAACTACATTTCCTTTAAGGAATAAAGAAATCATATTAATATTGTGCAGTCATACTCCTTACTCCACGCAAATAATAATAAGACTGCAAAACTCTTAAATGCGTCATCCTTGTCCTCGGATCACATAGATTAAGACCACAATACTTACTTCCACCTCCATATTCAAATTTAGATTTTGTTATGGAAAAGTAGTTTCATCTTTCACTCACTAGCATTCCCTCCAATATCTAAGTCTGCCCCAATACACAGATTCATTCTTCATACCCTGATAATGCGTATTTCATACATATGTTTACACTTATTACCGTCCCTTTATTCTTATATAATGACCATTTTCAAGAAATTTTGGTAGTTAATAGATGATATTTGTGGATATAGATTTTCTAGGTGCATTCTAGGAGATTATGGAAGAAAACTTAAGAAAATGATGTGAAGTTAGCCCTCTAATATTTTCAGATCTTGCCATCCAGCTCACAAAGTACCAAAGCAGATGCAACTGAGAATGAAGACATGGTAAAGTTAGTCCCTCTAATATTTCCAGGCTAAGATTATCATTTTAACAACACCACTTAATCTTGGCCTGGAACACATCAAAAAACCCCAGTTTTAAAACCAGTTTGTTATGCTAAGCTTTGTCAAGCCTTTTAGTAAACATATCAGCAATTTGTTCTGCTGATATAACCTTAATTATTTCTGTGATGCCTTTAATTACCTTTAATAAAAGGAAGAATATTGAGAATCCCTTTAGGTTCTTCAATATTCATGCATTAAAAAATGATTGTACTTTTTGTTAAAATTTGATAAAAACCTAGAAGAATGACCAAACTTCACAATTGACTTCTTTATGACAATCACTGAAGCAAGATACCCATGGAATGATACCAATAAATAATCGACAAAGGAAATATGTGTTAATTTCATGAAACTTGAGACTATTTCTAATTTCCCTTTTCAATGTTAAAGTGAAGAATTTCATCATAAGGCGAATAAGTAAGGAGATATCGGATCTCTTTGTGCAAGCCACTTACATCTCTTGAAATAACCATAACTTTCTCCATTCAAATTGATAGAGAAAACATTAGAACTCATACACATCATGATCCACTGAACCATTTTCTCATGAAATTTAAATTGAATCAATATTGCCCTTTAAGAAATTTGTATGATCCAGATCATGACTATTATTTTTTTCCACAGAAACAATTTGTATTTTGAAAGAAAACACTTTCTCAAAAGAGTTAACATCTCTGGAATACAAAAACTGTTTCCTTTCAATACTGTATAGTTTATACCCCATTTTAAAGGAAGCATGTCCTATTAAAACACATTTCTCTAATCTGCTACTAAATTTATCGAAAGTATTAAGAATAGTAGCAAAACAGAGACATTCAAAAGTTCTTAAAAGAATTAAAGAGAGATTTTTTTGTTAAAAACCAAATATTAAAGAGATTTCCCATTCAGCACTGAGGAATGCAACCTGTTAATCAAGTAACAAGTAGTAAGAATACACTCAGACCACAAATTTAGAGGAATTCCACCCTGAAACAGAAGGGATCTAGCAACATTAAGCAGATGCCTATGTTTCCTCTCCACAATCCCATTCTGTTGTGGGGTATAAACACAAGATGCTTGATGTATAATACCATTTATAGCACAAAATTCAAAAAAATTGTGATTAACAAACTCAGTACCATTATCACTTTTGAAAGTCTTCATAGTCTTTTTAAATTGATTTTTTATTAGTAGAAAAATGTGGTAATACAAATATACAATCAAACACCTCATCTTTGGACTTGATCAAATAGACTCACACAGCTCTGGTAAAGTCATACACAATGGTCAAAAAATATATATATCCTTCCTTATTAAAAACCCTATAAGGTCCCCAAAGGTCAAGGTGAACAAGTTCAGCAAGCACATTATATCTGTGCTCATTTAAAGGAAAGGGTTCCCTGGTCTGTTTAGTTTTTTGACAAATTTCATGCATTGAAACATTATCTTCATTATTAAAATAAGTATCATGTTTTAAGACAGACAAACTTAATTAGATGGATGACCAAGTCTACAATGCCAAGTAAATTTAGACAGACCAGAAAACAACATTTTTTTTAATCATTTTCCAAAAAATTACCTTTATTTTTATCAAAATAATACAAACCATCAGATTGTCTACCAATCCCCTGAAGCTTCAGATCCCTCAAATCCTGGGATAAAACATAACATTTTGGCTCATCAAAGGCAACAATAAGTTTGTTGTCTCTAGCTATGAACAGACATGAGACTAACACAATCTGGAACTACCAACATATCATACAGAGTTAAAACATTCAGTTAGAATCAAGTTTCCTACCTTGGTAATAAAGGCTTCGGTTCCATTAGGATGAGAAACCTTTATTCTAAGGTAAGAAATATCAATTACATTAACTAAATCTTTATCAATGTATGTTAAATGTTTTGCCCAGAATCAACAATTATACCATTCTGCATAAGTGCAAAATGGTGATGATTGTTGGAACAAAAGAATTTTTCAAAATTCTGGTTAAAAAACTTGCTTTTATTAAAAATTATACCTGCCATATTGGCCTGTATTCCTTCGCCTATTCCATCAGTGATAACAGAATTTTCTTTAATCAAAGATATTAATTTTGAAATATGTTCATCAGAAATGGTTGAAGTGGAACTAGAGCCAACAGAATTATTGTTATTTATAAACCACTTGTTGAAATTTTGAGCACCCTGACTACTATTATTTGAACCAGAAGTATTATTTCTTTTTCCAAAATCAGTAGGGTACCTAATTAATTTGAAACATCTATCAACAGTATGCCCATTAAAACCAAAATGCTCACAAACCAGAGTAGGACCTCCAGCAGTCCTTCTATTCCCATTATTGTTCGAGAAACATTAGTATGTCTAAAGGAGTTACCAGAGGTTTGAGACCTTTGATTATTTCCTCTATTATGCACACTGGAATTAACACACAGAAGACTGAGACCCTTAGGGAGGTTCCAGTTCTTGAACTTGCATGTAAGAATCAAGACCCATTAAAAATTGCATTAATTTCAAAAGTTGATTATGCTTTTTAAAATTAGCAGCAGCATGACAAGTGCATATGGGTAACTGTTCTAGAACCTCAAACTGCTTTCATAAAGTACTTAATTTTATTAAAACTCAGCAATAGTAGATCCATTTTGAGACGAAGAATTAATTTTATGGTGTAAGTTAAAAGTAACGACCCATCAACCTTGTCAAAAGTTTCTTTGAATTCATCTCATACATGAAAAGCCCTTTTAGAAAAGATTTGACCAAAAAACAGTTCTTCAAAAGTAGAATTTAAGATCCAACCTAAAACAATAGCATTGACTCTATCCCATTGTCTAGCCAAAATCTCATCAGTATTAGACCTTTTGCAGGTTCCATAAATAAAACCAGTCTTATTTTTACCCTCTAGGGCTAAAAGTATAGCACAAGACCAAACATTGTAATTTTCAGTTCCTTTAAGTTTTATAGAGACAACAGTTAAAGATGTAGAATCATTAGGATGCAAATGTAATTGATGATTTAAATCAAGTTTACTAACCATTAGAATGAACAGAAGCCGCATACTCATCATCAGTATAACCATGAATCTCCATGATAACAACACAGATAACAAACAATCAAACACACAAGAAAAGGTGAGAAAGTAGTTCACATGATTTCCTTGCCGCTCAAGGTGGTGGGTTAAGGGCGTACACAAGCACATATAACGGATATCAAACAAAAAATAAACAGTTAAACACCACAACGCCTCAGATAGCACAAAACCCCCCAACAAACAACAATCTCAACTTCAAATGTTTCCCAATCCTATCCTGCAGCAGTGTAATGCAAGAAAATAAAAACATAAATAAAGAAGAAGAGTGTGGAAGGTGTTACAGTGCACGCAATAAACCAAGAAGGAACGGAATCAAACCCAGGCTATGTTCTTGATTCACTTAGTCAAGAACACAACCTACCAACAATCAATCAACCCAGAATCAATCAACAGCCAAACGCTAGCTTTAAGAATTAGGGAAAGATACCAGAACCACCTCAAGAACTTCCAAGAACCTCAAATCAATTGATTAAACCGTCTTAATCAACCCAAAATAGCTTCTGAGATCAAATCCCCAAATATTATCCAAACCCTAATTTTTCAAAATTAGGTGTTTTGCAAAAAACTTTTAGGTCTGAACAATTAAACTCTAGATCTATCAAATAACCAAGGTTAATTGACATAAATCAAATCAATTTTAAAAATCCTAAAATTTTGAAGAAACCCTAATTTTTCAGAAAATTGATTTTGAGCAAGATTAGACAGCCTTTCTCTGATACCATGTAGAAAAACACAATATAACTCACACAGAAACTGTTATTATCAAATGCTTAACCAAGAGTACAAACTGATCTCAATCAGTAAACAACCAAGAACAACTACAAAATGATCTCAATCAAATAAACCAAGAATCAACCACAAAGAGTATTCTAGCTACTCTGTCGTACCCCTAATATCTAGTATGATATTAGTTCTATTACAATCAAGAAACAACTCTAATATGAATCAAGCTAACCAAGATGATCAGATACAATCTAGGGTTTTCGTGTGACAAAGCTATGAGAGAACAGCTTTGTTGAGAGAGAAAATTAAATCAGAGTTATGAGAACCCTAGAAAGAATATGAGCTTATATACTCCTATCACCGACTCTTTCCAGCTTTGTCACAACTAGCCCTTCAACTTCTGAACTCTTGTCTTCTAGCTCACAAAGTACCAAAGCAGTTATAACTGAGAATGAAAACATGGTAAAGTTAGTCCCTCTAATATTTCCAGGCTAAGATTACCATTTTAACACTTTGGTATAGCCATATATTTATCAAGTTACTCTTCATTGAAAATATTATCGGCCTTAAAATGTCCTATTATATATAAGATCACCATGAATAACGCTCTTATGTCATCCAAGTTGATTCCAGAGATTTTCAACATAATCGTAAATCCATATCGAACTTTTTGAATGTGGTTACGATCGGAGACCACGCTTTGTTGATAAAAACTTCTTTTTAGTCACTATATTACCATGTAAGTAAGATAATAATTAGATTATATTGTCCCACGTTTTGTTGCTTACGTTGGTAAGTGTACAAGTTAAGGTAGAAAACAATATCAAAGTGGCTTGCAATTTAAGGATTCAAAATCAGGGAACAATCTTGGACCAAGTTGAGCAGTTGTGTTTTTGGGGAAAAGTGTCTAAGGTTAAGTGCACAATTATCTTGGTTCATGCATGTATGAGTAAAATAAATTTAACTTTACAAATTTGCTAATACTCGTACCAATATCAAGAAAATAATTTTTAATTTATACACTTGTCCCAAGTGTATTAATTAACATTTATTTCTAAAATTTTGATGAACTCACTCAAAATATGTACGTGGTTGTGAGTAGATTGCTTATTGTTATGTTATTTGTATTTCAACCTCTATAAAAGAATACACAAATTAACACTCGTTCATAAATGAAACTTTGTGCTGCTCAAAACCATATTAGATTGTATAATGTTTGGTTTCAAAACTTGAATATTGCTTAGTAGAAGAAAGTTACGATGGGATGAATAAAACTTTTGGAAAAATACTGTTAACTTTTTAATAAAAAATTAATATTAAAAAGGTCTGATTCTTTTTTAATATTCAAGTTAAATTTTATATATTTGTTCTTCTTTTCATGTGTAGAAACAAAGATGCAAATTTCGTCATTAGGGTTGTCATCAATCTTATAATAATCCGTAAGTACTTTACTATATTAATATATTTTAAACCCTAATCAATAATATTTGACACTATCATCGATGTCCATATCTAAACAATCAAAACCAGATGCTGTCTTTAGGGAATTTATTCTCTTTATATACCTACGAAAAAACAATTTTAAATATTTTATTCTCTTTATTTACCATAATTAGATGCACACAGTTTGAAAGAATCCTACGTTGTATTTAACTACTCATTCAGGGAACTTCTATATTTAAATCCTAAATAAGAATGATGATTGCAAAGAATATTTTTATCGACCACATGAATATGATTATTAAATTTCATTGGATAAAATATAAAATTTAATCAAATATATAGGTCAAAATCTGATACTCCGTATTAGCTAGTGTTTACCTTTTCTTCTTTTTCTTTTTTCTTATTAACCTTAAAATAAAATACGTATGGGTTAATTAAAATTTGGATTGTAAAACTAATTTTTTTAAAACAAAATTTGTAGATTTAGATCTCATAAGCATGAAAACTCGCGGCTTAACAACATTTATGTAAATTCTAATATCTTCTTTCTATCATTAATTCTTTTAATAGTTCAATAAAAGATAATGATAATTAAACTTCTTTTGATGTTTAGATGCCAACTTAACTAAAAATACCAATGATCATATTACATTTGATATCAAATTGGTCATGTTGATTATAAACTCACAATGTTAATATAAAAAAGAGTTAACTACATAAATGGTTCCTGTGGTTTGTTGGAAATTATGAATTCAGTCCATTTTTCACTTTTGTATCAGATCCAGTCCCTGTGGTTTTAAAATGTCTTAGATTCATTCAAATTTGTCTAATAAGGTATGTGAAATGACCAAAATACCCTTACCTTCAATATTTTAATTATTTTTTAGATGGGGTATTTTGGTCATTTAATGTCAAAATGGACTGAATCCGAGACATTTTAAAACCACAGCCGGATCTGATATAAAAATGAAAAATGGATTGAATCCATACTTTCCAACAAACTACAAGGACCATTTATGTAGTTAACTCTATAAAAAACTTGTTTTTTTTTTGAACGGCGGGTTAGTTGTTAGTTGTTGGCTCGAGTTAGTGTCGCATCCTCGGGCAGAGATACCAACCGCGAGCCTCTCCTTAGGGGATAACCCCACTTCTATTCCCGATTCACCTGATATCATTAGAGCTTGTGGTTCCCAAGTGAGGACTTCCCGGTCGGTCACCCAAACCGCTACTACTCTCATTTGGGCTTGCTTAACTAGTTAAGCCTTTACCACTAGGGGTAAGGATCTAGTGAGAAGAAAACTTAAAATGAGAAGGATGAGAAATAACTATAACCACACATTTGAGATGCATCGACTTGATTTAGATGCATCTCTATTCATTTAGATGCATCCCAATTAGTTTCGAAAGTGATTTTGAGGTAAAAACAATGCAAAGTAGTACTAACAACAAATTTAACCTGCAGAGTACGAAAAATGTATAATATTCGTCTAACTTGATGAAATGCATCTAATATATGTATATGCATATAATTTTTTGCTAGAAAATATATTATAGTGCATCTAAAAGATTAGGGATGCATCTAATTCAAGTCGATGCATCTCAAATATGTGGTTATAGTTATTTCTCATCCTTCTCATTTTAAGTTTTCTTCTCATTTGATCCTAAGTCTTACCACTAGACCACAAGCCCCACGATAAAAAAAACTTGGTATCCGACCAAATATGAAAAATAATATGATCTATACAATTACAATATATAATACCAACATTTTGTTTTAGTTATAAACAGATAAGTATCAATTATATTATTTTTTTAATATGTCGATACGTTTATAATATGATATTTGCCAACTTAACATCCCATTTTATGTTGGCCATCTTTCAAATCAACAAGCAATAATTAAAATATTTCGAATACTAAATTGCATTAGTGAAATGGGGTGTGTTTTCGTCATGTGGTGCGTCATCAACCTCCAAATAAAATGGAGTTGCCATATTCTAACTTTACTCGATTCAATAATAATAATATTGTTAATTAACAAGTGTTAATTTTTTATTATTATAAATACTAAACACTTCGGATGACTAGATGCAGACGCATTCTTACAACTAAGGGATTTTTTTTTTTTTTTTTTTTTTTGTTTTTTGTTTTTTTTTCCTTATTTTGTAGCTCCAAACTCTTAAGGGCCGTTTGGTTTGTAGATCGGTTTAAATTAGAATTTGGATTTAAATTAAAGTTGTTGATTAGGATTTGGGTTTGGAGAGAGAAATTATATTATAAAATTAATTAAATATATTTTATAATAAAATTATAGAAAAAAAAATATTACTTAAAAAATTAGATAAAAAAAGAATGTGAGAGTGAAAGTGGTAGGTCTCACATCTTTTTTCAAAAGATAAGTATATAGTTGAGATTTGAGTATGGTAGAATTCATGGGTTTTCAAAGTCAAATCCGGTCCCCAAATATCATACCAAACAATTTTGTGTGTCACATCAAATTCTAAGCAGTCAAAACCTAAAAACCAAACACCTCCTTAATGTCCCTTAATTGAGACAATCATTAAAGCTTCTCTTTTCTCAATAAATAGGTAATTAAGAGGTTTATATGGAACCAATTAGTAATTTGGTAAACACCCATTTATATAGTTGTACATTATTTATAGTATGTTTTAGTTTACAAAACTTTAGTTGCTACTCGTATAAAAATGTTAGCCAAGTTAGAGAATGAAATACTATTTTATCTCAAAATATATGTCCAATTTAACTTTTTTGAAGTCTTTTTTCTCTAACTATGACATTTTTTATTTATTTTTTTATTTTTTTTTATCTTTGTATTTTATAATACTTAATAGGTTTTGCTAAACATAACCCAATAGGTTTTGTTTAAACACTCCAAATTTATAAAAATGACAATTAATGAACTCATATATATTCAATAATTATGTACATCTAATTATTATAAAAGTGGTAAGTGATGTTAATTATATAATGTTCGGTGTTTATTAAATATTAATTATGTAATTATGGAATGCTTACACAAAACCCATAAGGTTGTGTTTAGCAAAACCCAAAAAATTATACTAATGAAAATACATTTACAACTCATCTATTTATATATTTTGCAGCAAGTATTATATAATACAAATAAAAATAATTAAGGTTAATTTTGGAAAAAAAAAAAAAAAAAAAAAAAAAAAAAAAAATTTAAAAAGTTAAAATGAAGATATATATTGAGACTGTGGGAGTAATAAGGTCTACTATAACCCGAAATGCAAATTAATCCCTGTGTACGGACAAAATAATTACTGTAGTTTGTGTCTCCAAAATAAGAAATGCATGTGTTTTCCGTAAATAGAAAGTACTTGGTAGCTGAAGAAACTTACGATTTAAACCTACCAACCGTCCAACCTGCTTCCTTCGTTACTATATTACTCATTTATGTTGTACCATTTAATTTCAGAGTTTCATATTATATTCCATGTAACATTTTAAATTTACCGAAAACGTTAAAAGCCAATTATTCGTCTTTCTTTGACAATATTCTAAAAGTATAGCTCCATATTATTGCACTTACGACGTTTGTAATAAGTATTCTTTAGAGATAAGCGTATGTCATAATATCAAAAGTTATAAGATTTTCTTGAAGTAAATAGTAGAGATATATAAACTGCTATCATTACAAGTTACGGAGTAATTTGTTTTTAAGTGTTTAACTATCTTCTAAAGGTTACTGTAATTGTTTCTACTTGCTTTAGGATGAAGCATTGAAGCTTTGGATACTTTTTATGTCTCTTTCTAGTTACGAATTATGGAGTCAACTAACCGAATGCATACAAATGAATTATGTCAGAGATAATTATGCTAATCATTTAATTCCCATATCAATATCCACTTGGAGTTGCCTTAAATGACACAGCAATAAACGTCGGCAAGTGGTTAGAAAACATATACGTGAGTACAAAAAGGAAAGAAACCAATGACTCGTATTCCCGTATTATGTGAGAATGTTTACTAACTAAATTGTTGCGGGTTCAGGTCGATCTTGTTTAGAACATGTTCTATATAGATCTTGTTTGTATACGGCTGTGGGTGATGATATGCCCATCCTTTCCACTCTTTGCAACGTTAACCCCATTTTAATTGTTCAATATCTAAAACGTTTTACTATCCTGCCTGTCAACACACCTTATTTTATCATCTTCTTCAACGATTTTTGTGACACCGCATTTATGATGGCTAACATCATTTCAAAACAAATCGTCAAATAAAGATAAGTCGTGAATGAAACTAGTGCTTGCATTCACGATATCCAATTTCCTTTGAAACTCGCCTGTTCAAATTTCCTATCGTACAAATCCTAAATTAAGTTACAAACCATTATGAAATCAAGTCGTTTAAAATAGTGAACATGCTAGGAGAAATGACGAAGACGAGTTCTTCACTTGATTCAGCCCAGTGGATCATATAGGCCAGTAGAGCAAAAGTTTGGCCCATTTTCAAATAGTTTGCAGATGATATGAAAATACTATTCATAGAATGTAGACCATATCAGTGGCGGAGCTAGAAAAAAAAATTTGGGAGGGCCGAAACAAATTTTGTTCCGGAAGAACATTAAATGGGAGGGCCGAAACAATTTTTTTCCGGAATAACACATGAAATCGCGAAAAAAATACACTAACGTGCTTAGGCCTAGGGGGGCCGGGACCCTTCCCGGTCCCTTAATAGCTCCGCCCCTGGACCATATCACCATAGAACATGGGGATATTGGCCATCTTTTTGGGATATAGTATACAAGTACAACACTTGTTTAGATGCAGAGTAAGGTGTAGTTTAAATACGAGTATACGAATGTCATTTTAGTACTAGGTGGTAAGCATGATAAATATAGTGATAATTATAAAAGTTAAATAAATATCTAGTAGCTTTTGCTAATATCTCTTGTATATTACTCCGTAATACTTTCAAATTTCAATTTTCAAACCAAACACCACGCAGCTCTTCGTAAAACTAACAAATGGTATTTGGGTAAAATGCATGCGGTCCATGGTTCTCACTCCGATAGGCCTAAAAAGCCCATTTCGAGCCCACATTGCCGACTTAGACCCTAGTTTTAAATATGTTTTCATTTCTTCAACTTGATTTTGCAGCGGTTTTTTTTTTTTTTTTTTTTTTTTTTTTTTTGATTATTTTACGATACTTTATGAAGCAACGTTTATCGTCTTTTGATCTAAGTTATTATATTCGAATTTTTTTGGTTATGTAACATAGTTTTTTTTTACTTGTTATTTAAATAGAAGTTGCAAATTTAGATTTTATATATTTTTTTTAAAGGCACTTTTTTAATGGTTCATTTGTTGTTTTATTATGTTACTTTTTTTTAAGAAAAAAAAAAACTTTGTTTAATTCTCTTTTTGTTGGATCAATAAAAGGAAAATACATACATGTATTTGGGCCTAAGCTATTGAACGGGCTAAGCAACCAACGTATGAAAAAAACAATTTTTTATAGATTTCGGAATATAAAATGCGAATATGTCGGCACGCACGTCCTGTTTTAGTATATATAGAGAATATGTTTTCATTTCTTCAACTTGATTTTGCTTTATAGTTTTCCACGTATGGAGAAATCACAAATTATGATTAGATATCTCAAAGCAAAGTCACAAGCATATCAACACATTGGATTCCAGAATGCTTTGCAAAGTAGAGATTTAAGTTTAAGGCTTCAATATATAAATAATAACTAGAAGAGTGCCCACGCGTTGCAGCGTTGGATACTCTATAATTAAAATTTTTGACGTGTGATTTTATAATTTTGCGTTTTACGATCACGGATGTACTTGTAATTTGTAGGAGTTTGATAAAGCATTTTTAATAGTTAGGGTTACGGATAAACAAACTTCAAAACTTCTTTTAAATAATAATGTTAAATTTTGTGTTGCCGTACGCAACTAGTAATCACAAAACTAAAAAATCTTTGTATGTACAACAAATGATCCAATACTCAAAGAGGCTTATAATATATTGTTGGACTTATTTTAAGTAGTTTGATTAGATTGTATTAGTCGATAGATTTGTATCATTATTAGTTATTATTTGTATTAGGCCCAGTTTTATGCTTGTAGGCCTAGCACACATGTTTACCTCTAGAATCCTTCATGTATTTGATATATTCGGTTGTTTTGGTGAATGAGATCAAGAAAATCAATTAGCCTTCCAATGGATTGTACAATGTGGTAAAATGCTTGTATTTTTTAGTAAGGGGGTAATTTAAGAAGAATATTAATTGTATGTGTTGAATAAATGTATTTGTGATTTAAATAGTTGTATATAGTACTTTTTTACTTAAAATGTATTTATGAAAATCTTAAAGTTAATTAAGAGGGAAATTCTAATCTCTATTTTAGGTTGCATACATAATTCGGCAACGTCTTGCATTTTTATTTTAAAGAGTAAAGTGCAAAAAATGTCCTTGTGTATAGTATATCCAATTTCGCAAGTTTAGCCACCGAAAAGATAAATCTGCAAATTATGCCACTGTTGTGGATGTTTACCTGCAAATTGTGTCACTCGATGATCGTTAGAAATTCTCGTTAGTTACTGTTCCAAGTTGGAGTATTTTAGTTATTTCAATGTTCACAGGGACATAATTTCCAAACAAACCTTAAGTTATATATTAACTTTAACACATTTAGATACAAATACACAAACTTTAACACAACTAGTTTTTTGTTGTCTCAATATTAGTGTAAGCTCTACTGAATTAAATCTGCAGAACTTAACATTAACGGTGTAATGAAAAGGCATCAGGAAAGGTATATGATCAAGAAATTCTTTACGTTATATGAATGTTTATTTTCTTGGTTATATGTAAAGTTTACACCTTTATTGTATTTCTATATAAAATTCCTCTTGTAATGGCTGGTCGTCGACCTAGTGATGCTGAGGTTGTATATGCATCGACAGATAAGGCAGAACGCGAGTTGAACTGGAAGTAAATAGTGATCTTGTATTTATTTAATTGGAAATTATACGAATTGTTAGAGTCTATGATTACCTATTGATCGTTATACTGAGGGACACAATTTGCAGGCAAACATCCACACTAGTAGCATAATTTGCAGATTTATCTTTCCGGTGGCTAAACTTGTGAACTTGGATATACTAAAGGACTGTTTTTTGCAGTTTACTCTATTTTAAAAGAATTAATTTGCACATTTTTATTTTTTATTAGGATATTCTAGTTACTGCTTCAGACAATTGTACTATATTTATATTTTGCTTTAATACTTATACAGTGCGTGTGCAAATAAAAAAATAAAGTGTACAAATCACCTATCATTTTGAAAGTGTAGCAAAACTTATTAAGTGTGACTAATACAAGCATCTCTTAAAAAAGGCAAATATAGCTTTAGTTGGGTTCGGGAGTAGGACCAAATTTCACATACGCCAAACCAAACTAATCATCATTAATATTTTTAATACGGTAAATTAAAATATATCTAAAGTAAGGGTAATGATCCAGTGAGAAGAAAACTTGAAATGAGAAGAATGAGAAATAACTATAACCAAATATTTGAGATGCATCGACTTAACTTAGATGCATTTCTATTCATTTATATGCATCCCAATTAGTTTCGAAAGTGATTTTGAAGTGAAAAATTTGTAAAGTAGTACTAGCAACAAATTTGACCCGTAGATAACGAAAAATATGTAGGATTCTTCTAACTTGATGAAATGCATCTAACATATGTGTATTCATTTAATTTTTAGCTAGAAAATATATTATGGTGCATCTAAAAGATTAAAGATGCATCTACTTCAAATAGATGCATCTCTAATGTGTAGTTATAATTATTTCTCATCCTTCTCATTTTAAGGTTTCTTCCATTTGATCCTAAGTCTCTAAAGTATAACATATTTAAAGTGATCATTCATTTCCTACTTTCACTTAAACTACACTTATGATATGGTGTCTTTCAGCGACTGATTTTAACGTGAAGAAGTTATGTAACACCCCGATTTTTATAAGTTTCAAAATAGAATTACATGTGCTATTAGAAAAGTCCTTTGTTGGCATTTTATAGAAATTAGGACTAATTGTGCAAAATATTTAACAACAGGGACTAACCTTGCCAAATTTCAAAACTTACATGATAAGGTTAAGTACCTTTCTTTTAGATGAAGAAAATATAGATTTTTATAAAATTAATAAATTATACACGTATGTATGTGTGGAGATGGAACGTGGCTTCACATGAATAAAAAGGAGGGAAACTAGTTAGTTATTTCATTAAGCTAAAATTAATACAAGGGTTTCAAGGACTATTGTGCTAGAGTGTTCATGATCATGGAAAGGTGTTAGAAATATTCAAGTTTTAATTATCATATCATCTTCAAGGTAAGATTATGTTATAAATCATGTTAAGTTTCATATTAGTAATTTTTTAAGAGTTTTATGCTTAATTAAAGACTTATGAAAACCTAGTTTTAGTTATAGTGAATTATGATGAATCTTGATGTTATAATCATGTTAAAAGCTTTGTTATGTTAGAATCAAGTCAAGAATTATGTGGTTAAATTATGGTTAATGATATAGAAAGATTCATGATGCTAGTTGTTGTTGATGATTAAGTATGTCAAGGTAAGGAATGTTTGGTACAAGCTTATTAAGTGCTTAATTTAACAAGATAGAACCCCAAAAAGAGTACTCGTTGGTTAGGGAAGTTCTCACTCATAACAGGACGACTAAGCATCGTCTAGTTAGAATGCACGTGCTCAGATATCATGTATGATTAAGAATTCATAATAAGTCTCAGACTCATGTACAAGTAGTAAGACGACTATTAGTCGTACCATTTATAGCATTTGAAATACGTTTATGTTCAGAATTACAAGTGTCAATTCAGATATATCTCTAGATCCAGAACTATGCTTATACACCCATGCAGAAGCTCAAATAGACTATAGCTCATGTTTGAGATTCAGATTTAGATATAGACTCACACCCGTTTACTTACTAAGTCATTAGGACTTACCGTTCTCAGTTTTCATGTTTTGCAGGTTAAGTCTTAACGATGTCGGGGGTTGTAGATTAAGAAGACGAGTTAGGAGTTCGGCAATGCTCGTGTATATAGGTGACGAGCATCTCAACCATACTTTGTTATTTAGCTTGTTAACGCCTCATAACTTTATGATTAAGTGTCAGAATTGTATAAGTCATGTTTTGATATTAATGTGTGAATATATATATAATATGTATTTGAAAATGGGCCAAAATAGGGGTGTTTGGGTTAACACCCGCACTCATAGTTTTACGCTTCCGCATACCAAATTTAAGTACCACGTTTATGTATTTTATAATTAAGATGTGTTTACTCTAGATTTTAGTTTAATAGTTTTCACGAGTACAGATTGATACGGTGTATAGGATAGACTCTATACAACGTATCTAAAAAAATAATAATAAAAAAAATAAATCAAGTTAGACACGGGCGTTACAAGTTAAATACAATAATATACTTTTTATAGTTATAGATTAAAGTTTTCGAAAGATTGGCAGTCTTTATGGAAATAAAATGGTAAAATTCGATGACAAAATAGTGAAAATACATTAACTCAATAAATGAAGAAAAAAGAGTAAATTACATGAATGGCCTCTGTGGTTTGTCAAAAGTTGCAACTTTCATCCCTGATAGTTTAAAGTTTCATAGACAGTCAATATCTTCGCAAATAATAACACTCGTGGTCCTTTTTTTTAACTGGTTTTCAATAGATTCTGTTATCATTTACACGTTAGCCCTTTTGGTTAACGACCGATTGAATCGTCTATCCTTTATATAACGGCCGTTTATAATTTAAAGTGTTTCGTCTTTTTATATGTTTTCGTATGCTTTATACATTTTCGTTTGTTTTTACACGTTTTTATCCGGTTTTATACGTTTCCGTCCGTTTTTATACGTTTTTGTTTGTTTTTATACGTTTTCGCCCGTTATTTTACGTTTCATATGTTTTTGTCCGGCTTTATACGTTTCAGTCCATTTTTATATGTTTTTCTTACGTTTTCATACGTTTTTATCCGTTTTTATACGTTTCCATACATTTTTATCCGTTTTAATACATTATCTTTCATTTTCACACGTTTTATCCGTTTTTATATGTTTTCGTACGGTTTTATATGTTTCTTATGTTTTAAAAAACGGATGAAAACGTAATAAAACATAAAAAACCGAATGAAAACATATAAAAATGGATGAGAATCTATGAAAACGTACGAAAACGTATAAAAACATATGAAAATGTATAAAAATGGATGAAAACAGATAAAAACAGATATAAGGGCAAAAAAAACCTAAGAAAACGAACGAAAACATATAAAAACGGATGAAAACGCATAAAAACGGACAAAAACGTATGAAAGCGGAGAAAAACGTATAAAAACGGACGAAAACGGATAAAGACGTAAGAAAATGTATAAAAACGGACGAAAACGTATAAAAATAGACAAGAACGTATGAAAACGTAAGAAACAGGCGAAAACGTATGAAAATTGATAAAAAGGTAAGAAAACGGATAAGAACGTTTGAAAAAGTACAAAAATGGATAAAAACATATGAAAACATAAGAAAAACAGACAAAAACGTATTAAAACAGACAAAAAAACATAAGTAAATAGGCGAAAACGTATAAAAACGGACGAAAACATACAAAAACATATAAAATTGACGAAAACGTATAAAAACGGATGAAAGCGTATAAAAACTGACGAAAATGAATAAAAAAACGAAAACTTATAAAACGAACAAAAAACTTTAAATTATAAACGGCCGTTATTATAAAGGGTAGACGATGCAAACATGGACTGAACTATTAAGTGACCGGGGAGGGCCCCGGCCCCCCAAACTTTGCGGCGCCTAGTGTAAAAATTATAGGTTTTAGGGGTAATTTAGTTGTGGTTACAAACAAATCCCCGATTCGGCCCCCCCAAAATAAATTCGGCCCCCCCAAAATAAATGTTCAAGTTCCGTCTATGGATGCAAACAGTCTTTTTTAGCCAAAAAGGCTAACGTGAAAATGGTAACAGAATCCTCTTAACACCAGTTATAAGAAGGACCATGAGTGTTATTTTTTGCAAAAATAAAGACTGTCCATGCAACTTTCAATTATTAGGGACGAAATTTCCAACTTTTGACAAACCACGGGGACTATCCATGTAATTTACTCAAGAAAAAATGAATCATTTGAGCATGGTATAAAATGGGCCTCATTTTCTCACAACGGCTAGATAGACATGTGGACCATGCCAAGCGTGAGGTGACTTCGCTAAATAGATTGCATCATATTGCTACTGTAAAACAAAGTCCAAAATCCAAATTACACAAAAGTCAATATAAAAGAAACCCCACTAATTTCCATTATTCATTGTGTTTGCCATGATGTTGTATAATACTATAATGTATAGAACTAGATTCTTTTATTGAACTAAAACAGAAAAGTTAATATTTATGTTAGTATAATTTTTACCGTCTTAGTAAAACTTACCATGTTTTTATGAGAAATTTAGTTTTAGTAGATAAAGATGAATGTGTCATAAATCTAATAATCCGTACTAAACATATAGTCCAAATTGAGAATGCGAATAAAGTATAAATTCCCGTGAGCACTTTTAAATTCCAATTTGGATAAGAAATACTTTTTCAGGGGGTTGGCAATGGGTGCGGTAGGGCACGGTAAGGGGAAGACCCCGCGCGGTAACACCGCCGCCGGCCATGCGGGGAGGTCACGGGGAGGCACCGTTCGGGGAAGGCTACCGCTCGGGGAAGAAGAAAAATTCGAACGTTGGGGGTTGGGATGTGACCGTTGGGATGTGAACGTTGGGATTTTTTATTTTATTTTATTATTTTTATTTTTATTTATTTATTTTTTTGTTATATATGGTGTTAGTTGTGGCAGTAGACTATGAATATTCTTGAGGAAGAAGATGATTACTTTGGGTTGGCATGTTTGACCCTTAAAGTTTTTATTGTTTACATTTCGCACCTTAATGTTTCAAAAGTTTTTAAAGCTATATATTTAATTAAAGGCAAGTAGGTTACAAAATTAACAGTTTTAACCCTTGTCTAATATTATGTAATGTTTATTTAATTTTAATGAAATTTTAGTTTTTAATAAATTTTAATAAAGTTTAAAAAAGAAAAAAGAAAAAAAAAAGAAAAAAAAAAGAAGTGAGTGAAGGGTGAGGCGTGTGTTGCCAACAAAAAATGAGTGAGGGAAGGAAAAAGTGGGGGGATGATGTGGCATAAGGGGATTGGGTGAAAGTGAGTGAAGGGAAATGGGGTGAGGGGTGTGTTGCCAACCCCCTCACAAGTTACTATGCACATAACACACGAGAATCAACCAATTCTTTATGAGTTGAGTTCACATACCAAGGGACTCATCCCCACCATCCATCTAAAAAGAAATCAATGGTTGAGATTAAAAGCATTTAATATTTCACATTTTTTTTATAATTTAAATANTTTTTTAAATTGTTGTGATTAATCTCATCCATTAGATCAAATAAAGATGGAGGGAAGATGTATGGTGGAGATTAGTCCCTTGGTATGTAAAAAAAGTTTGGTCCTCAAATGATCTTATATCATTCTTTATAACTTAAACAGAATATTTAACGTAACTATATTCGATAGCCATTACAAACTTGTTTGCGAGTATTATGGTACGTAACGCAAGAATTACGGTAAGTTTACGTTAGGTTTTCTTTAAGTGGTAAGAACCCTAAGATAGAGTGCGTGTTTGGAGTAACGCTCACATGCAGCTAGGGTTTAGCATGTGTAAAATAGAGAAGAACTTGGTCGTTCTCTAGGAAATGCATGTGTATTTCTAGGAATGTATTCAGTGTTGTGTGTGATTTGCAGATGTGATCCAACGGTTTTGGGATACCCCTGTGCGAGTCATCTCATAGAGGAGATAAGAATTACATGTGGCGTAATATTTTTGGTTATTGGTTTTATAGAAAATTTCGTACGAGGTACTATTTATATGTCATAACGAAATGTCCACCGCACTATCTTTGTACCAATAAGATGTTTACGCGTGGTAATAGTGCATTAACAGTCTGAGAGGACATACTATTATGTTGTTTGTTGCTTGGAGATTGTTTCTCCAAGCAAAGCACGTTGTTGCATTAGCTAGTAGTTGCCTCGAGATTAGTTCTTCAAGTAAAGCTTGTTGTGGGCTTTGGCCTTCTAGGCCTGCAATGGTCATATCAGCTTTAGCTATTGGACTAAAACTCTCATAAGCTATCAAAACTGTCAATATCACACTCTTTGCTTGTCTCTTTGTATAAGTTTAAAAAGAATACAAAGTATAAGGATAGAAAGAGTTATGAATATGTTCACTTGTAGAAAAACTTCAGTAAATTTTCATTACTACCTCCGTCCCATAATTATTATCCAGTATTGACTTTTTTAGTCTTTAGTTTGCAACTTTGACCTTAAATATGTTTATATGTGTTATATAATATTTGATGAAAATTATACCGATGAAAATATATTTAAAACCCAATCCATTTATACATTTTTCATCAAGTAATATATAACACAAAACAAAATGTTTAAGGTCAAAGTTGAAGAATAAAGACTTTAAAAGTTAAAACAGGACAATAATTATGGGGCGGAGGGAGTATTATTTTTTGAATAAAGGAAGTGGTTTTTATCTCACAAATAGAGATGAAAATTTAGAAAACGAAAAGTGAAAAGGATTTGAAGTAAGTGTGCAAAAAAAAAAATGTTGAAAATTGTACAAGTTTCACTTTCTTAGAAAATTATAATTAAAAATGTTTAAAATTATAGTTAAAATTTGAAATTTTAACTTTTCACTTTCTTAAAAAATTTTGTGAAAAATATACGACTATACAAGTTTCATACTTTTCAGTATTTTTGAAATTTTTTTTCGATAAATGACACCTTTCTCATCAACTTAACACAACTTATATTTCTTATTTAATTGAGGTGGGACGCCTTATATTGTATTTTGGTTTTTTTCGGGGGGTTTTTTTTTATAGTATGTTGTCTTTCTAAAAAAAAATAAAAAATAAAAAATATTGACATATAGTTAAAAATAAATACATCATTGATCACCTAACTTTAAACAATTTTGTTAAAAAGCAACAATGCAAATACATTTCTACAAGCATAACATTTGACTTTAGAGTCGTGTAATGCTTACTAGTTATAATACCCGTGCACGCACGGGGTTTTTCTAGAAAAATTTAATTTTATAGTATTATCGTTTAAAAACAGAAAATCTTATGTATATTTTAAAAAGTTAGAGCATCAACATGTGCGAAAGTAAGAAAAATAGTTAGCAGAAATTGTAAATATAACCGTGGCATCGACCTTGTATTGGATTCTTGAGCGTGTCTCCTTATAATGTTATTGGGTCAAAGGTTCTTTGATCACATGAGTTTACACATAAATCAAATTTATTTTAAAATTTTTGTTTACTATATGGACATATAAGAATTTAACCGTGAAAATTGTGATATAAGTACAACTAATAAGTATGCATGAGTTTTTCATTATGTATTAATATCAATTAAGATTTTGTAAAAATTTTATTTGATGAAAGATTTAACTTTGTTTAGCTGACATAGATGTTAATGTTGAGGTTGATTTTGTTGTTTAACTTTAACTATTGATATCATGTTGTACAAAATGTGTAAGTTTAGTAGCACATAATGAGCGTTGATAAAGTTAAAATATACTCCGTAAAGTTTTTTAAAAATGTTTTTCCGGATATTTGTATATAAACTTTAAATAATAATTACATGAGTCGTTATAAGTACAATTGCGCGTATATTTATTTTCATATCACAGTAACTTGTACTTACCATTTGATATTTATATTACCGTTAATAATAATTTAACTGTATTTAATATTCAAACCCGTGTACGTATAGATTAAAAATTTAAATTGAATAACATGAGTTCTTATTTATATTTAACGTACATAGTAAAAAGATATTTTAATAGATGAAAGTTTAAAACTAATATTTATTTTAAAAGTATTTAACGTATATTAAAACTAATTCATACATTTATAAAATTTTGTAAGTTTGATGGATGGAATTCTCAAATCAATACTGATACTTATGTAATTGTAAACAAAGTCCATATTATAAAGTGTAGGGGGTATAAAGTATAAGGGATTATTTGTTTATTATCTAAAGTTATCAAAAAACATGGAGATTTATAATTTTACAATTAACTCTATATAATATACTGTATTTAAAATTCAACCACTAATGTTATATTAATTACCTCCTCTTTTTTTAAGTTTTTATTTTCATAAATTTGACACCAATATTTTTATATGTTTTTTTTTCAATCAAATTCTTCACCAAATTTATTAAAGTTTGACCAAAATTAATTCAATTTTGACTTTTTATTGGTCAATCATATTGCTCGTTTTCGCCTATGTGTCAAAATCGAGCTTTTCTATTAGTCCAATTTTTTTCCACTAAAATTGTTTTGTCAAAAAAAACTCTGAAATGATGTAATTCTTTTATTATATAAAAGATATGAAATTACAATCGTATTTAAAATGATGCCTATCGGTACAAAACAAACGAAGCATTTCAATTTTTCCTGTATGCATCCAGAGTAAATGAATCATCACATGTGACATGCCTATGCCTAGAACTCTAGAAGACCATTTAGATGATATTTGTTCAAATATTGTAATAACTCTCTTGTTGGTTGACTTGGTTCAACACTTCTCTTCAACTTTCCTTAGACCACAACTTAGATACATCTAGAGTATCTTTAAGACACGTGCTACTTGATACTTCGAATAATAATTTTGAGGCGAGAAAAATGTAACGAGTATCACTAGTTGACTACAAATTTGTTAAAATCGTTAGAAACCTTCAAAAAAAATTAAAAATTATAATGTGCATTATTCAGCCATTTGAACCTATTTATTTATTTATTTATTTTTTTAATTCTTGGCAACTATGTTTTTGATTTATTAGCCGACTAATATACGAGGTTATCACCATTTATACTCAAAAGAGTAGGATAATTTAACATTTCCCTTTTGTGAACCGTTTTAAAGTATATTTCATATATGAAAAGTTGAACTTTTGACACCTATCATGTTAGTGATACATATATTTGTTTTTTAAATAAAGCATAACTTCACTAGCAAATGTCGCTATAATTATAACCTAAACAAGTTTTACACAACAAGTGTCGATACACTTAAAAGCAATATTAAATTATCTAGAACTAATATGGGGTTATTGGCAAAAAAATGCATCATACTTGCCACTTTTTATCATTGTATGTAGCGTCCTTTATTTTTTTTGATTGTAGCACCAAGCTTTTTAAATCGTGCCATTGTGTGTACTTTGTGACCATTTTACCCTTACTTTTTTCAAATTTTGAAGGGTAAAATGGTCATTTCACATGGCTAAATAGTCGCAAAGTACACACAATGACACGATTTAGAAAGGTTAGTGCTACAATCAAAAAAAATAAAGGACGCTACATACAATGACAAAAAGTGACAAGTATGATGCCTTTTTTTGCCAATAACCCAACTAATATGGGCAAACCTACCAACTTTAATAAATGGTCTCATTTTCATAAAAATATAATACTCGTACATTAATTAACAATAGTAAATCCGTACGTGTAAACCCCATTTGCTTCTTGAAATCAGGTGTTGCCTTTTTTCTCATTCACATTTCTGCCATTTGCATTCATTTCTCTGCTACTTTTTGGACTATTCTATGCTCTCATCATCAGTAAGAACACTACTCAACTTTATTATATTTGACTCTTTAATATAGCTTTTCGTAACTTTGTTCTTACATAATCACTTGAGATTTAGTGCCATGTTTCTATAAATAATGCTTGTGTTAGATTATCTTTGGGTATTTCTGCTGTTACTATAGTACTGTACCACTTTGCTTCAGTTGTTCTTTAATGGGGTTGATAGATTTTTTATTTTAAGGTTATGGTTTAAGGTTTGCTGTTATTATAGTACTGTACTACTTTGTTTCAGTAGTTCATTAATTGGTTTTTTATTTTTTAAGTTTTGGTTAAAGGTTTATGTAGTGATTGTGTTTTGTTTTAATGTGATTAGTGTGAAACTTGAATGTGTTTTTGTGTTTTGTCGCTTGTACTAGATTGTTGTCACGTTAATTTGTTTTTGTTTCTTGTCATGTTTTTTTTTCTGTAAAATTACTGTTAAAGTTTGATTATTTTACATTAATGGTAAAATGATTCCAAGATACATGCACATTGAGGAACCAAATTTATTATTTTCTGAATGTTTTTTATGTTATGCTACTGATATAGACCGAGTTGATTAATTGTTGATACTTGGTATAAATACAGTCCTGAATTTGGGTGAATTAAGGTAATGAGTTTTATTGTGTGTAATGCTTTGTTTGTGGCAGATTGTATGTGGAAGAAGTTATTCATGAAGTTTTAACTATCTCAAGCGATGGACAAGTCATGGATTTGGAAGAAAAAATCGACTGAGAAAACGATGATCACAGAAGACGAGGTAAACCACCCTCTTTGGTCTCACGTCATGTAATATTGAGGTTGGAGTTATTACTTACATTAAAGGATGTTTAGTTTCAGGCAAATTTGGCTAATAAAATGGAACTGGAGAAGAATTTGAAAATTTCAGATGACAAACTTTCGGCTGCACTTGCTGAAATCAATGCTAAAGATGAGATCGCAAAGAAGCAAACTAACATTGCCCGAGAAGCCATTCAAGGTCTTTTAATTTTTTTATTTTTTTTTTTTTATTATTATTATTATTTTTTTTAATAGCTGTATTTATAGTCTATCGGTCTATGCGTTTGTTTGTAAGTCATTTATTCTGATTAAAATATAGGGTGGGAAAAAGCCGAAACAGAGGTCTTATCATTAAAGCAAGAACTAGAAAAGGTTACACATCAGCGAGTAGCTGATGAGGAAAGATTACACGGTGCTGATGCAGCATTGAAGGAGTGTATGCTGCAGTTACGTTTTGTTCGTGAAGAGCAGGAAAAAAGGATTAATGATGCTGTGACAAAGACATCAACAGAATACGAAAAAATAAGAATTGATTTGGAGGAAAAGTTAAGTGAAGCCAATAGAAGACTTACAAAACTAGGGATAGAAAACACTCAACTGAGCAAGACCCTTTCAGAAAAAGAAAAGATTATAGATGAGTTGCGCGCTGTCAGTGCTCAGGTGGATTATGATCTTAGTGCTGTTGTGAGTACACTTGATTCAGCACAAAGAGAAAACGCTTCTTTAAGTTATGAAGTCCGAATGTTGGAAAAGGAACTCGAGATTAGAAATGAGGAGAGGGAGTTTAATAGAAGAACTTCTGAGGCGGCACACAAGCAATATTTAGGGAATGTTAAAAAGATTGCAAAGTTGGAGACTGAAGCTCAAAGACTACGACTGCTTGTTCAAAAACGTCTTCCTGGCCCTGCTGACGTGGTAAAAATGAAGAATGCAGTTAACGTATTGGGCAAAGAGTCGGCTGAAGTTACTAGAAGAAGGTCAAACCCTTTTCCAGTAGTGTCAACAGATTTTGTAGTTGATGATGCTAGTAAAAAGATCACCTTCTTGACCGAGCAGTTGTGCGCGCTTGAAGAAGAGAATAAGCTTCTCAAGGAATTCCTTAACCAAAAAACAAACGAATTGACAAAAAGTCAAATGTCTGATATGGGTAGTGACGAAAAGGTCAGTATGGCCGAATCTTGGACACCGTCTGGCTATACTGTTGGCGCTTCAGATATAGGTTTAATGGACGATTTTGTAGAGATGGAAAAATTGGCTTTAGTTTCTGTCGAAAAGCCATTTGTAAATTCCACTCTTGCTCAAGAAAATCACTCGCATTGGCTTGATAATATATTGAAAGTGGTTGCTGAACATGCCAAAATAATGCAACAGAGCTCTAGTGACATGCTAGAAGATATCAAAGTCGCTTTGGCTGGCAAAGATATCTGCAATTTTCAAGTCCCAATTGACAAGAAAGATTCAAACGCTTACATTTGTGATGAAAGTATGAACAAATCAATACAGAGGCTTGTTGAACTTGTTGAAGGAATCAAATTGTCTGAGAAGGATGATAATTTATCCCCACACAAGACATCTGAAACGCCCACAGGGTACACTGTTCATGTTTTTCAGTGGAAAACATCTGAGCTTCGGGGTGTATTAGAGGCGTTTCTTCAAAGCTGTAATAAGATGGTAAATGAAAAGGCTGGTGTGGAGGACTTCGTCAAAGAGTTGACTTCTGCTATGGAATGGATAGTCAACCACTGTTTTTCCCTCCAAGATGTGTCAAGTATGAAGGACGATATTAAGAAGCAGTTCGATTGGGATGAAACTCGCAGTGAGAGTGAAGTAGAAGGTGGGACCAATGGACGCTTGTCAGAAGCGGATAAGTTGGATTTTCCAAAAGACCAGTCACCAGGTTGGCCTATGGCGAATATAAGAAATAAGATTTTCCACTTGGAACCGAATGCGAGGGAAGAATTAAGAAAATTGAAAGATGACGTGGCAAATCTTGAATCAGCAAATAAGGATTTGGAAGTTAAACTCCAATCAGAGAGTGTCAAATGTGCATCTTTACTTATTCAACTACAAGAATCAGAGAAAGGCATGATGGAAGCTCTGAATGAACAGAAGGAAAACCTTAAAGACCAAACCGAAGAAGAAGATATAGTGGAGAAAGATATTGATAAGCATCCCATTGAGACCATTAATGAAAGCAATGACGCTCATCAAGAACCTATATCTATCAAAGAACAAGAAAGGTAATATGTTTATTTAAACATACGGAAATTTCTTATTATTTTTTAAGTATATATGTACAACAGTTCTAACTACTCCCAACTGTTTTATTACAGCATGGCAGAAAATGATTTGAAAAGCTGTGATCTGGACCACGATGAAACAATCCTTACAAGTGTAAGTCTTTTGCTGATCCCTTTAATTCAAGATTCATGACTATTACATATTTACATCTAATCATACTCGTTTATGCAGGAACATGAAATAACAGCAGCTTCAGAAAAGTTGGCCGAATGCCAAGAAACCATTATAAACATCGGAAAGCAGTTAAAGGCAATGACTTCTTTGCCCGTCAACATGTCTTCATCAAATAGTTGTGAAATTACTGCGTTGCCTAAGGGTAACGAGCCCAATAACGAGCGGATCTCACTACTTGACAAAATGATCACTGAAGATGCAGCAGGAGCTCCACGGTCTCAAAAACCCAAAGGTGTCGCTCGTACTCTGACATCACCAGCTATATTGGATGGTAATTCGAATCCTGTAATGATGTCTCCACGAATGTTTGTGAGTGTGGATGGAGTGAAAGACGAAAAAGATGAAGAAGCTTTGATAAACTTTTTGTCAGTTGTACCAAACAAGAAGAAAAGCAGTGGTGGGGGAATTTTAAGAAGATTATTTGGGAAAAAGAAAAAAAACTAATAACAAGTAAAGGGTGCTGGTGACCTTCTAGCTGTTTTGATATTTATCATGAAATAATGGAGTGTTTTGATGTGGTAATGTAAATATGATGACTCTAACCGAAATGTGGTTTTGCTTTTTGAATCATGTGCATGTCAACTTATGTTTATTTTTACCTTACCTTGTGTTAGTTTTAATCAACTAGCTAGTTATCAGATTTTGAAATCAAACAATCAGACTTCAAATACGATTATTTTTACCCATGGTAATAAAACACATCGTAGTGATACTGAATTTTACCTGAGCAAATCTACCCGAAACTCAATATGATTATTGTTGGGTGTACTTTAAATACCCCTTGTCATCACCAAATGTCTATCTGGGAGAAGTTATTTTACTTGATTAATGTGAAGAAATTAAGATATAAGAATGTAAGAGAGTCTGTTCCTCCTCAAGAAGAGACTAGCAAATGAAACAACGGCGAGATTTTTTTTTAATGAAACTCATGAAATATTAAAGGTGGATATGTCAGTTTTGTCATTATTATGTGAAATGTGTATGTAAAAGGATTTGAAGGAAGCATTAGCAAATTAAGCACCACGCACGTTTTAAGTCAGCTAACACTAGAGTACAGGGGATACCAGTAAACTGCAAAACTATACCATTCGATGTGGTCAATCTCAAGACGAATCAAGAAATTGGCTTACTACATCTGCAAATATAGCGGAGCAGCAGTTAAAACCCATAGAACACACAATCACCAGTTCTAAGTGATCCACACTGAACAATATCCAAGATTACCATGAAAAAAGGATGAAGGCTGTGTAAACCCTTGCAATTTATATGAAGAAAAGAACAAGTATACTGCACACATTGTTTTCATTCATCATGCCATATATGAGGGACCCACAACTTAACAAATGACCAAAAAACTGAACTCGCCCTTTTTTATTTATAAATTTGCCATATAACTCAGGGCTGTCAAACTCTGTTTTCACTAGGACTGATGACAGAGTTAAAATGTCTATACATTATCTACTGAATTCAAAATAAAAGTAAACTGCCTATTCTAATGGCATTGCTTACAGGTAAAGCAAGTAAGCAAACAGTAACCAAAAATTGAGACATTTGCATACAAAAGGATACCTTTCACAGTCTACGTACCCTCGGACTGCATTAAAGCTTTGTAGCTGGGACGTAAGAACTAACAAAATTTCTTGCATATATCCTCAACCTTGGCGACTAAGCTCATCTGCAATGACATTTCTAGCCTCCGTGCATAGTACATCAGCATCGTCCCCTTTAATAGGCTGGTGGATGACCACTTTGACCATTCCAGGGTTTAATGAACCTTCCATCCCTGTAGGCATAATTTTACCGGTTCCAATGAGAGTGATTGGAACCACTGGTACTCCGGTTTTGGCAGCAATACTGAATGCACCTTTCTACACACACAAAAAAGAGACTACTTATTAGTAAGATAAAAGAAAGTAATCATGATAACCTCAACCAAGATCTTTACCTTGAAGGCGCCTAATCTTCCATCTCTACTTCGTGTACCCTCTGGAAAGAAGAAAACTGATCCACCATTCTTGACAAGTTCCATGCATCGTTTTAGAGTTTGCTATAAAAAATATATAATTCAGTTATTAAGAAGAGAATAAACAAAATGCAACGCAAAATAGGATAAAACCAATACCAGTTGGCTCTTTCTGTCCATACGCTCTAGAGGAATAGTGCCCATCAAGAACATGGCCCATCCAACGACAGGGTAGAGGAAAATTGAGGTCTTGCTAACAAACTTAAAGTTCCTGCCTAAAGTTAGAAGGGTATATATGTCTAAAAAGCTTTGGTGGTTGGACACATAAACAGCTGGAGAATTTTTTGGAGGCAGATTCTCGGAACCCTCGATCTTTAGTTTATAAAACAGAGCGATAGTCATTGATGCCCAAATTTTAGCAACAAGGTTATGAAAATTCCTTTGGATTCGATCCCTTAAGAGTACAAATGGATGTCCTACTAGCATGAAGAGAAATAGAAATATGGCAGTGAAGGATGTAACAGTGTAAAAGCAAATTCCTCTGATCTTTGACCCAAACTGAAATCCTGCAGTTAAAAATATCAATAATAATCAAAAAAATAATAAAAATAAATAAAAACACGAGAAATGAGAATAGGTATGTCCAAATATATATAATGAGTAATACCTGACAACTGATAGGATGCTCCGTGTGAACCAGTACCCGCGATTTCAGATCTAACCACTACAGATCTGTTTTTATCCTGGTTTGGCCATTTATAAGGATCACACGTGCTGATGAACCTTTTTTGTGGGTTGAAAAAGCATTGAGATATACAGGGGTACCTTCTTTTACTATAAATAACGCGGTTCGGAACACCATCTGCACAAAACATAATGAGGAAACACGTTATATAATGTCAATTAAACAGATGGCGGAGCAAATTGTTACGATTATCATGATGCAAGAACATGATGTGAAATGCATGTGGTTACTGATGTGGATTTTATCTTCAATGGAAAATTTTCTTTGTAGATTATACTTTTAACTGTTCCTCCTCAAGAAGAGACTAGCAAATGAAACAACGGCGAGATTTTTTTTAATGAAACTCATGAAATATTAAAGGAGGATATGTCAGTTTTGTCATTATTATGTGAAATGTGTATGTAAAAGGATTTGAAGGAAGCATTTACAAGCAAATTAAGCACCACGCACGTTTTAAGTCAGCTAACACTAGAGTACAGGGGATACCAGTAAACTGCAAAACTATACCATTCGATGTGGTCAATCTCAAGACGAATCAAGAAATTGGCTTACTACATCTGACATATAGCGGAGCAGCAGTTAAAACCCATAGAACACACAATCACCAGTTCTAAGTGATCCACACCGAACAATATCCAAGATTACCATGAAAAAAGGATGAAGGCTAGTGTAAACCCTTGCAATTTATATGAAGAAAAGAGCAAGTATACTGCACACATTACTGCACACATTGTTTTCATTCATCATGCCATATATGAGGGACCCACAACTTAACAAATGACCAAAAAACTGAACTCGCCCTTTTTTATTTATAAATTTGCCATACAACTCAGGGCTGTCAAACTCTGTTTTCACTAGGACTGATAACAGAGTTAAAATGTCTATACATTATCTACTGAATTCAAAATAAAAGTAAACTGCCTATTCTAATGGCATTGCTTACAGGTAAAGCAAGTAAGCAAACAGTAACCAAAAATTGAGACATTTGCATACAAAAGGATACCTTTCACAGTCTACGTACCCTCGGACTGCATTAAAGTTTTGTAGCTGGGATGTAAGAACTAACAAAATTTCTTGCATATATCTTCAACCTTGGCGACTGAGCTCATCTGCAATGACATTTCTAGCCTCCGTGCATAGTATATCAGCATCGTCCCCTTTAATAGGCTGGTGGATGACCACTTTGACCATTCCAGGGTTTAATGAACCTTCCATCCCTGTAGGCATAATTTTACCGGTTCCAACGAGAGTGATTGGAACCACTGGTACTCCGGTTTTGGCAGCAATACTGAATGCACCTTTCTACACACACAAAAAAGAGACTACTTATTAGTAAGATAAAAGAAAGTAATCATGATAACCTCAACCAAGATCTTTACCTTGAAGGCGCCTAATCTTCCATCTCTACTTCGTGTACCCTCTGGAAAGAAGAAAACTGATCCACCATTCTTAACAAGTTCCATGCATCGTTTTAGAGTTTGCTATTTAGAAAAATATAATTCAGTTGTTAAGAAGAGAATAAACAAAATGCAACGCAAAATAGGATAAAACCAATACCAGTTGGCTCTTTCTGTCCATACGCTCTAGAGGAATAGTGCCCATCAAGAACATGGCCCATCCAATGACAGGGTAGAGGAAAATTGAGGTCTTGCTAACAAACTTAAAGTTCCTACCTAAAGTTAGAAGGGTATATATGTCTAAAAAGCTTTGGTGGTTGGACACATAAACAGCTGGAGAATTTTTTGGAGGCAGATTCTCAGTACCCTCGATCTTTAGTTTATAAAACAGAGCAATAGTCATTGATGCCCAAATTTTAGCAACAAGGTTATGAAAGTTCCTTTGGATTCGATCCCTTAAGAGTACAAATGGATGTCCTACTAGCATGAAGAGAAATAGAAATATTGCAGTGAAGGATGTAACAGTGTAAAAGCAAATTCCTCTGATCTTTGACCCAAACTGAAATCCTGCAGTTAAAAATATCAATAATAATCAAAAAAATAAAAAATCAATAAAAATAAATAAAAACACGAGAAATGAGAATAGGTATGTCCAAATATATATATTGAGTAATACCTGACAACTGATAGGATGCTCCGTGTGAACCAGTACCCGCGATTTCAGATCTAACCACTACAGATCTGTTTTTATCCTGGTTTGGCCATTTATAAGGATCACACGTGCTGATGAACCTTTTTTGTGGGTTGAAAAAGCATTGAGATATACAGGAGTACCTTCTTTTACTAAAAATAACCCGGTTCGGAATACCATCTGCACAAAACATAATGAGGAAACACGTTATATAATGTCAATTAAACAGATGGCGGAGCAAATTGTTACGATTATGATGGTGCAAGAACATGATGTGAAATGCATGTGGTTACTGATGTGGATTTTATCTTCAATGGAAAATTTTCTTTGTAGATTATACTTTTGTTGATATTAAAGAATATAAACTAAAATTGCTGCCAGAGAGCAATAAAGTCCCTCAAGAAGACTGGTTAACAGAGTCTAGCAAAGTCTGATGGTTCTAAGTACTTAGAAGAACCATCTATTGGATTGTTCCACCAATTCAACAGATACAAATCTATTTTCAGAACTTGTAAGCTCATGAACAGAAGCAAATATTTATAGGACCTTCCACAATGTAATCATGGAACCCGAGATTAAAAGGAAGGCTGTATTAAAATAAGATCACTTACTACTATGTTGTGACTGCTTCCTGATCAGATCTTTAAATGGAGAGCAATAAAGTCCCTTAAGAGCAGAAGTCATAAACAAAAAAGTTGATATAAAACTTAAAGACAACATATCACAAAGTAGAAGGTAGATTACAGATTCCACAATAATGCACTTGTACAACATCACTAACTACTGACACGTGACACAGAAAATGAGCACAGAAACACCTTGCCTCGCATTCCTACTGCAATAGCTTAACCACCTAAGTTCATTTTCTCAAAAATCCACTAATCCAGTACTAAGCAATACATAAAATTCTCTTTAAACCAAATATCTCAAATAGTTGTAAAAATATTACTCAAATTTTATTCACTACTGCACTAACTTGCTTACTTCATCAAGTTTAGCATATCATTTTTATTGATAAAAAAACTATTTATTTTAGATAATCCATCGGCTTTTTTGGATGTACATAACCTAGGTGTCACAGCTATCCATGACCATTAAAACCAGCACCAGCACTGTCACTAGCACTACATTATTGATGAAACATAGTGTTGGAATCAGGAAATTAAGATTTTGTAAAAGTAGTTGTAGTTACCAACGGACTATAGGATGACGAGTAAGCCATTGGTTTCTTCCAACCTGGACAAGTGATAAAATACAATGTCATATTGACTAAGAATGAAAACAAAAAACCTTTCATAACATTTTCTGGCGTAATAAGTATGTCAGGTTATGACAGATGATATGATTATCAAACAACCTTTTCCAGGTGATGCTCATATTTTCACAAGCGTATTCATGGAGTTGGGCTGAGTGCTCGAAAAGCACACATAAAGGTACACAATTATCAACAAAGAAAAGTAATTAGCAAGAATCAGCAGACATCGTCTAGCCTAAAAAGGCTAAATTCGTCCACTCCCAAGTCATCTTAAAGGGATGCATCATTATAAGATATAGTATTACTCTTCATAAACACATTACGTCTTACTTATTAAATCTATTATAAACTTTCCAAAATGGTTTTCACTGCGCATAATCTATCAAACTACAGTCTCGAAAGAATCTACAACAAGTTGTATGGTCAACACGAGCTAGCAAGAAGCTTGTTATAACATGATATCATAAACACATAATGGTGCAGTAACTGAAGATACAAGTAAACTTACAAAAATCAACGGACGTTTTGAGTTCAGTGATATAAATCAGTAAGAGCCACAAAATTTCATCAACTTATAACACTAAAGTCTTGAACACCCTTGCATTCTTTTTTTTATAGATAATATTCAAACTTCTTTGACTAAGGCCACCTAAATACCGAAACTACGTCATAGGCAGTCCAATATCCAGCTTTTACTCTTTTGTGAAGTAAAAAACTATCAATCTAACTAAAATTCAAGGGCATTTCGTCATTCAACTCATTTCGTGCTTGATTAGGCGTAAACAAAACCAAACACAATACTTAGGTGACTCAGAACATAGTTTCAATCAAAATACGCGTGTGACCTTATCAAATATTAACCTTAACAAAAAATTACTAAAAACATTAAACATAGGATTATAATTTTAGCAACACAACAATTAACCTTAACAAAAAAAACATTAAAAACATTAAACATAGAACAAGGTTAATAGAGAGATACTTTTGTTGTTGTTATATGTCCGGCGGACGAGGAGGGTGGGTGGCACGTGACTGTTGGTTTTTTATTTTTTTTTGGGGGATTGGAGGGAATGGGAAGATGGATTTATATTATCCAAAAGTTTGATCCAGTTTCTAATTGAGCCTGCTGTTGGTTACTGTTTAGGGGTGTAAACGTTTTTTTCATTTCAATCAGGTCAATAGTGGAATACTAGTAACATATTTTTAACTCTTTTTTTATCTTCCACGACAAGCTAATCATTAGCTTTTACCGTTAGTGGTAACAAGCGTTGCATCAATGGCGGGCCTAGAGGTTATCGGAGGGTTTACATGAATCTAACAGTTTACCGTCTAATGTAAATTCTCCTTCAAAATTTTTTAGGGTGCGTTTGGCACGCTATCCGAAATCACCTAGTATGGTTTTGATTAGATCGGTGTATGGGACTGGGGATATTAATTTTATAATTGTTGTTTGTTAGTATAAAATTTTATGTATCGGTATCATATTCGGTCCATTTAAGTGCTCATTTAAGGGAAAAAATGTGATGGAGATACAAAGAAGTGGGGTCCGCTGGAATGAGCATCAAAAAGTCACCTCACCACCGAGGGCGGAGCTATTAAGGGACCGGGAAGGGTCCCGGCCCCTTTATGCCTAAGCCCGTTAGTGTATTTTTTTCGCGATTTTATGTGTTCTTCCGGAAAAAAAATTGTTTCGGCCCTCCCATCTAATGCTCCTTCGGAAAAAAAATTGTTTCTGCCCTCCCAAGAATTTTTTTTAGCTCCGCCACTGCTCACCACACCACTATGGTTCTGTTATGCTATCATTGTGTGATTGCTAGATATTCAACCAAACAATTGAAATCACTATAAAAGTTATTGTTTGATTCTCATTGTGATATACCAAACGCACCCTTAATTTTGAAATTGTGTTACATAACTACATGTTTTGTTTAATTAGTCTAGAAATATGTCAATGGAATTTCATGTCTTCTTATTTGTTTAATAGTTTTAATTAAATCGTACATTCTAGTTTAACTTTACGTCATTTGTGTTCGTAAAAAATAACAATTGGTGCACTTGTTGACTCAAAGTCATGGTCTGCCTCTGCATTGCATCGACGCGTGCTTTGCTTCCGTGACAACTCCAAGAGGCATGTAAATATGTAACACTATTAGACACACCTCTGGAGGATACGTGCAACATGCAATAAGAGAGAATTCGGATGTTCGAGCGATCGAGTTGTGGGTGCGTGTTTTTGTTTTTGTGACGTATATTTTTGTTTAAGTGAGTGTGATTTGGTGGTGATGTTGATTGTTTTATTATACTAAAAGTTGATGGTGAAATTAGTTGTGAATAGAAAAAGTGATGTGAGGATGATAAAATTGGGTGTGATAACTTTTTATTACCACCGGTCTTGTAATCCAAACATTTTTTTTTTTTTTTTTTTTTTTTTTTTTTTTTTTTTTTTTTTTTTTAACTTTTTTTTTTTTTATATTTTTTTTTTTTTTTTTTTTTTTTTTTCAATACATTTTTGATTCTTACTTCTTGTATTTTTTTGTGTGNTTTTTTTTTTTGGTTTTCAAACATTTTTAATATTACATCTTGTATTTTTTTGTGTGTGTTACTTCAAAAAAGAAAACGCTAGTTTTGACTCGTCAGTTTGATAGCGGGTGTTTTGCTAGATTCATGATGAAGAGCATAAAAGCTTTGTGACCTTATCGAAAAGATATTGGGTATATTTGGCAAAACTAGCTGTAAGATGTAAACTGTGAGTTGTAAGTTGTAAATTGCAAAGCTATTAACATAAGCTACAAGTTGTATCTTTTTTTTCAATAAAAATGTTTGATAAATCAGCTGTTAACTATAATTATAAGCTGTTACAAGTAATTTTATATCTTAACAGCTCCGAAATATTTTAAAAGCTTCCTGAATCAGCTTTTCGTTTTGGAGCTACTTGTTTAAAATAAAAGCTTAAAATTGATGTATCCAAACAGTGTTACTTGTTTTGAAGAAGATTATTTTTATAACAAAAAGTTTAGAGCTAAAAAAAACTTTAAATAAATACCTACCAAACAGGCCTATTCTCAAAAGTTTTTATTATGAATTAAGATCTTCTTCAACTTTACCTTCACAACCAATTTTATTTTCATATATATTTTATTTTCATATATAAAGATTTGGAGAAGAAAATTTGAAGAAACTACGTCTCCAAACTATATATAAAGAGAAAATACATTTATTTAAAAGCTTTTATAATAATTAATTTTGTTACACCAAAATACCATTACTTATAAAACTTAATGCCGTCCATTAAATATTTAATAACAATTTATTTCACAAATTTTATCCACTCTCACTTACTAAGCACTCATATTGGCATTAAATATTTAATAACAATTTATTTCACAAATTTTATCCACTCTCACTTACTAAACACTCATATTCGCACACAAAAAATACGCACACACAATTTAAATACTTAAAGGGTCCGTATGATATGTAACTTTAGGAGTTGGTTTTAGAGCTAAAGACACAAAATTTGTTTGTTTATCTCTTTGGCTTAAAAATTAAGATTCACTACCTAAATATTTACACAGTTTAAAACCCCACTAAGGTGGATCGATTTAAGCAAAGGTGTAAGTCCAAATTCATTTTTATCATAATATCTTTCTTTTCTCTTTGATAAAAGTAAATAATTATACTAAAACTCAAGTACAAAACTATAAAATAATTATTTGTCATTTAATAATATGTTTTTCTCTCTTCTATTATTTTTCTTGAGACCAAAATCAAATTATAATCTTAATCTTAATCTAAATCCTAATCTTAACCCATTTACAAACCAAACCAAACATACCCATTGTGAAAATGAGAATACCCGTTCATGTTAACTAGGGAAGTCAAGCATCTTGTAGAAAGATTTATGTAGAGGTGGCAAAATGGTGGGCACGTGCCAAGGTCCAAACGGGCTCGGGGCCGAATGGGCACAGGCTTAAACGGGCATGGGCTAAACGGGCTCATGATATATGAATCGCTTTAGAAAAGACCCAAAACGACGAAATAGACTCAAACGTAACACTTCCTTTTTATTAAAAAAATTGAATATATTAACTCTATTGGCGTAATATATATAAGGAGTTAGATGGTTTAGGAATAGAGTTTTCATCTTCATTTGAAGGAGTGGTGGGAAATGGTAGAGATATTAGATTTTGGGTTGATAATATAAAGTTGTGTGATAGATTTCGTAGATTATACCATTTAGATAGAAGAAAGGAGGTAGTGTGGTGAAAAAGGGGCATGGGTAAGTAATGTACGGCGATGGGAATGGGATTGGGTGAGGAATATTAGACGTAGGCTGGTAGGGTATGCAATGAATTTGAATATTAGATGTTTTGCAAAATATTGTTATTTTTATTGATTGCAGGGATAGATGGAGACGGACTCTAAATGGGGACAAGAATTTTACGGTCAAAGATCTTTCAAAATTGGTCGAGGAGAAGATTCTAGACGTGGAAAGAGGCGGTTAAGAAACGATATGGAACAAGTTGGTGCCTAAAAAGGTAAATATTTTCGTGTGGAGGGCTTTGAAAGGAAGATTACCGGTTCGCGAGGAGCTCGATAAAAGAGGCATTGATTTAGATTCGCTTCTTTGTCCATGTTGTGATAGTGTGGTCGAATCATGTGCTCATAGCTTGGTTCTTTGTAATCTAGCTATGTGTGTTTGGGAAAAGATAGTTAGTTGGTGGAAGGTTGGAAATGTTAAATCCTTCACTATTGATGAATTATTTTCTTCTAATGGAGGTGTTAATGTTCCTAATCTCTTGTTACAATTTTGGCAAAGTGGTCATTTGGACAACCGGTTATTAGGAGTGAGGGTGTGGAGTGGGAAATAGTGCATGAAACATACTTTCCAGTACGGGAACCAAAGAAAATCCCCACAGCTTTTGTAGGGAAAATAAAAAATTTCAACTTAGGGGACTCTACTCCCGAACATTTGAGGGGAGAGAAATGTAAACCTTGAGGAGAGTAATGTATCATTTATTATGTTGTGAGTGGGTATTTGTGTTTTGTAGGTATTTTTAAATAATAAAAATTAGAAAAAAAAAATAATAGAAGAGAGAAGATGCTGCAATGGTCTAGAGAAAGTTGTGAGAAAATGTTTAGGAGAGAGAAAAAGGTGACGTGGAGCTAATGTGAGCGAGGGAAAGCTCTCAACCATACCCTCCACCCTTACATACAGGGGCGGAGCCACTTTAGAAGTAGTGGGGGGAACCGCCCCCAACGGAATTCTTGCGGATACACAAAATTTATAAGAAAAAATGTAAAATTTATTGGAAAAATGTCCAGTGCCCTCGCCCATAAAATCTGAGTGCCCTCGTCTCTTCAGCTGGACAACAATTAAAGAGTGCTTTAATGTAAAATATTTGGAGATTTCCGGTGGGTTTGTTTGATCGGAATTTATGGAAGAAGAAAGATGGGAACTGTGAAAGCATAGTGGGGACTGGGGACTGGGGAGAGGATAGGTCAGTAGGGGGTATACATAATAATATTTAAATATTATTTCTTTTTCTCTTTCTAAATGTAATATATACTGTACGTATAACATGTGCACACACTTTAGAAAAAGTTGGTTTTTCTGATTAGTAGTAATTTTAAAAATTTAGTAGTACATACAACATGTGAATATTACTCTATATAGTTTTTACTTTTTAGCAAGATTTTGTTAACAGGAAGGTAATTTAAGATTAATTTGTTAGAATCATATCCTTCTCATTATTCATAAAAACCACGACCAACTTTTACTACACTTGATTTCTTAAATTTTTGCTTAAATTTTCATATGTGATTCGTTAATATATATTATATACTCTAAATGAGTACTTGAAATAACCGACTTGATTTTATTTTATCGACACCTAAATTTATAAATAGTGTTAATTGCATTATAGTTGACCCGACCCGATTTGTTTTAAATTATGTTAAAAATTATCATTTTCCGACATGTACATAACCTTTCGTTTGGTGCCCCCCGTGATCACGTTTCCTAGCTCCGCCACTGCTTACATATGGAAAGAGAGAAATGCTCGTGTGTTTGGAAAGAAAATTTCAAGTGTTAATAAAATCGTTCAAGACATTCAACTAAAGAGTTACGAGTGGATTGTGAGAAGAACAAAAAATAAAAGAGTGTTAGATTGACAACAATGGTTCAAAGATCCCATAAATTATCAATATCAAGAAAACATGAGTTAATTTGAGTCAAGTTCATCAGCAGGTATTGCGGCAGTTTGATACAGTGTGTTTAGTGCCACAGCTGGTTTGATACATTGTGTTTGGTTCATGTCTGTCATGTATGTTTCATTTTGGTTTCTATCTGATGTGGCTATGGTGCTTTTTCTTATATGTGATAAGACTACCCCCAACCTCACACCATTTCACCTTCCACGTCAGCGCCACATCAGCTTTCTCTCTCCTTTACTATCTTCTCACTTTTCACTCCCAACCATCTCATATCACTTTACTTTTCAACACATTTTTTTATTCATTAAAATACCCCCACTAAATATTTCAAACACACTCACAACTAAAAAAACAAATAATAAAAAAGGCACGGAGCCCGAAAGGTGAAGATTCACCTTGGTTGCTTATTTCTCTCTCCTTGCCATTTGCTCACTCTTCATTCCCAATGGCTTTGCTGCGTGAGGTGAGCTTGCCATTTGCTCACTCTTGCCTCGTTGGGGGTAGTCTAATAGGATATAGTCAATGTATGTGGTCCCTGGTCTTGTATTTATGAGTTGGTATCATTAGGAAAGGGACATGATGGATTTTTTTTTCTTCTGTTGGTAGTTGTATGCCGCTTGTGGGTTTTCTTGTTTTGGGTCCCTCCATTCTTTAAGCATCCGAACCTTGGTTTGTATTCTGTTTTGTTTGTTTTCTAATAATATTGTTGCCTAAAAAAAAACTAAAAAACAATTTTAATGTTCTCCGATTAAGAAAAAATATGTGTCCGTTAGCACACATTTAACTTTTCAATGGGCCTTAAATGCCCATTTCAAAAAGGCTAAATGTGTCAAAATCTTTTACAAATTAGCCTATTCTTTTTATTATAAGCACAAAATGCCACCTCTACATCTATGTATTTGTATTTAGATGTTTCTATTTTATAATACTATATTCGAATATAATCAAACTAATCTAATAAATCTTGTTACAAAACTTTTGTTTAACTATCTTCTAAATTAAATATTATATAACTTGTGTTGATTTTGCATTTTTACAATCTGGTAAGTGCACTTATGAGTCATGTGTGTATGTTAAAACAAGGATACGGATTTTTGGTTTCTTCTCTCGCATACCTAACTAGTAAACTCTACGGTCAACAAAACTAGTCCGACAATATAATTGCCCTTTTAAGCATTGTGATGCCCTTACTCTAGGGTTTACTTCACTGATCACACCCTATTTAACATAGTTACTCCTAAATTTCACTCTTCAATAATCAAAATTTCCGTAACAGTTTTCACCTTCTTTATTCAACTATACTTCAATTTTTTATATAGCAAAAAATACACACACGTACATATCGTTACACACAAATAGAATCAACCCACCTAACACAATACTAGGTGCACGCCATCGTGGAAATGAGACATTTGCACAAATAAAGTAAGGTCGTAACTATGCTTCGTATTGGATCGTTGAGTCACTTAAGTGCCACTTTGGCCTTTCACCACTCTCACCAATAATAATAAGAGGCCTAAGCGTTACACATGGTCTTATACATGCTCTAAGACTCGACGTAATGGTTAGTACTACCACGAGCGGTAGGCTCCGGTGGTATCACCATCACTCATGGTCACCACTACATCCTTTCCTAGGCTATACATTATTGAAGTTTTGGAGATGGTTTGGTGGTGCATGCCACAAAACGTGGTGGTGATGTTTGTGTGTCTGGGGTATATTCCGGGGGTATGTTTGTACTCAACTGGAGAATTTTTAAGTGTTTTAGTTTGATGGTCACTACTATAGCTATTTGATAGCTAAATTAGCAAAAGAAGGTAAGATAATGACGATAATGCGTGTGCGGTTCTAGTGACCAAATTTTTTTTTTTTTTTTTTTTTTCTTTTTTTTTTTTTTTTTTTTTTTTTGAACGTGCGGGTTAGGTTGTTAGATTCTAGTGTTGGCTCGACTTAGTGTCGCATCCTCGGGCAGAGATACAACCGCGAGTCCTCTCCTTAGGGGATAACGCCACTTCCTATCCCGATTCGCTCTGATATCATCATAAGCTTGTGGTTTCCCAAGTGAGGATTTCCCGGGTCGGTCACCAACGGGCGGTCTAGTGACAACCTAGACCCAACACTAATTAATAAAAAAAAAAAAAAAGAAAACAAATTCGTGAATATTGCCAAAGTTGAAGGATAGTCCACATCTAAACCCCAAAAAAAAATCGAAACTTTTCAAAAATAGATGGGCGACTGATGTTATCGCTGTTAGGACTATCAGTTCATCTGGAGCTTGTACTTCTATGTAATAAAACTATTATCAAATTCTAGTGGCAGATCGCCCAAGTCATTCATGAAATTTATTAAGTAACTAGCAGGTTACCGCGCGTGTGCGGCGGCGGGTACCCTGGAAATAAAATTTTCCGGTGAATTCATGTATTTTAGTTTATTATGTTCTTTTGACAATAAGATTTACGGTATAACAACATTTTCCGTTGGCTAGCTCGTGTCTGTTCGGGCTCGAGCCCGTCTCTGGGCTCTGTCCGGTTCAGGTTCTAGCCCTTGTGGCCCGAGCCCGTTCGGGCTCGAGCCGTATTTGGCTCGTTTGCCCGTTCGGCTTGAATTTTGTGATAATGTGCTTTATTTTGTAATAGGACATTTAAGCAGAATTGTGTTTAAGTGGTTGTAACAATATGCTTGATAATTTGTATTTTATGTAGAGGGTGTTTTAATAAGTGCATTAATCTGGTATTTATTGACCAGTTTAATTAATGGCATTTAATGTACATAATGTTTATTTATTGTATTTAATGTAGTATTAATTGTATGTTAGAATTAATATGAGGGGATTTCTATAATAGTATTGTTGTGTAGTTGTGCTTGAATGAAGGTGTGGTACGTGAGAGCTTATAACTTGTAAGTGCTAAAAATAGAGTATACTTTTTTAGAAGGGTTTATCATTATTAGATAGTAAGATATACTCCCTTCCTCCCAAATTTATTTGTTCACTTTTGAGTTTTTGAAGCTTTTTTTTTTTTTTTATAAAAAATAGCAAAATATATTAATAGATTGGGGTTAAATGTATTTTCATTGGTATAATTTTTATTAAATATTACAGTATATAAAATAAACAAAAATATTGAAAAATAAAGATTTGAAAAAGTTAAAATTGGATAAAACATTTAGGAATCACTCGGTTATCCTACATGAGAAATTGACCTTTTTAAGCTAGATATTGGACTACTACTGGACTATTTAGAATTTTCTCTTAAAAAAGTCAAACAAACAAGCAACATGTTATTGTCTATTTTTGGCAAACTAAAAAAAGTAAACAAACACACCCCACAACACTTTTTGCCAAAAATAAACCAATCAATCTGACAAATATACACAACATTCCCCACTCAAACCTACGTGGCATATTTCACACACTGAACTCCACATATCCACGTGTCATGTCATCCCGCCTATAAATTCATCTCTTGTCAGAACAGCAGCAGCCCCCAAACAAAAAAACACCTGCTGCTAGGGTTTCACCATTCAAAACTCTTGGCGCCAAATTTCAATCAGTTCAATTTCTGCTATGCAAATTGAAGCTACAACGCTTGTTTTCACTCAATGACGCCACCCGCAAAGCTTCCAGATGCTGCTATGGTATAATGACGTTCATAAACTATTTTTATCTGTCAAATTTTGAAATGTGTGTTGTGCTGATTGAAATTTTGGATGATAGTATGATGTTATGTATTGATTGATGTATATATGTGTTTAGATTGTTTTTTGTTGGATTATTATAGAGTAGATTAAATTTATGGATGTGTTGTGAGTTTTTTTTAAAGGGATCTTATTTACGTAACTAGTCGTGATTGGAAATAGAGTCGATTTAATATGTGTTTATGTGTTATGTTTCGAAATCTGTGTGTTATGTTTTGATTGATGTATTTATATGTGTTTAGATTGTGTTTTGATGGATTTTTAATGAATTTTGAAGGCGCATTTTACTTTTTTGAGATTTAATTGTTTGGCTATTGTTTTATTCAAATTATGGAGTAGGTTAAATTTATAGATGTGTTATGATTGTTTTTTCAGGAATCTCATTTAAGCAACTAGTCGTGATTGGATTCGAGTTGTTTAATATGTGTTTATTTGTTATATTTCGAATGTGTGTGTTATGTACCTGATTGATGTATTTATATGTGTTTGGATTTTGTTTTGGTGAATTTTATTTTATGAGATTTAATTGTTTTGCTAGGGTACTGTTTTTTTTAGACTACATAATAGTTTAAATTTATGGTGTATTAAGAGTGTTTTTATGATATCTTATTTACGAACCTAGCCCTTTTTGGATTAGAGTCGATTTAATATGTGTTTATTTGTTATATTTCGTGTTATGTATTGATTGATGGATTTATACGTGTTTAGATTGTGTTTTGGTAAATTTTATTTTTACGAGATTTAATTGTTTTGCTAAGGTACTATTTTTTTTTAGATTACAGAATAGTTTAAATTTATGGTGAATTAAGAGTGTTTTTATGATATCTTATTTACGCACCTAGCCATTTTTGGATTAGAGTCGATTTAATTTGTGTTTATTTTTTATATTTCGAAATGTGTGTGTTATGTACTGATTGATGTATTTATGTGTGTTTGGATTGTGTTTTTGTGAATTATTAATGAATTGTGTAGGAGTTTTTGTTTTTGTTGTTGAGATTTAATTGTTTGGCTAAGGTATTGTTTTATTGAGATTACGGAGTAGATTGAATTTATGGATGTGTTAAGAGTGTTTCAAAGGGATCTCATTTACGCATATAGCCGCTATTGTGTTAAGAGTCGATTTAATATGTGTTTATTTGTTATAGTTTGAAACGTTTCTTGCTAGTTTAAAATTGTGGAGAATAGTATAATTAGGGACGAAACAAAGATGGGTCGTGAGATACCCATGGATTTTTAATGTTAATTTTTGTGAAAAACCTTTATTTGTTTTAAATGCACCGCGTCCAAAAAATCGTGTTCCTAGTAATTTTTTAGTTTAATATTCAAATTTTGTTCTGCTTCCATCACCAAGTAGAGTAGAGTGTTAATTTGTTATGTATTGGTTGATGTGTTTTCTATGTGTTTATATTGATGATTTAATGCAGTTGATACTCAAAGTTTATGTTTTGGTGGATTATTGATGAATTTTGTAGGTGTATTTTATTTTAGAGATTTAATGGTACTGTTTATTTTGAGGTTTTGGAATAGTATAAATATATGCAGTGATATAGGGATGTATTAAGAGTGTTTTTAAGGGATCTCATTGACGGATGTAGCCGTTATTGGATTAGAGTCGATTCAATAATATGGAAAAACTTTGCATAATGGTTCACGTATTGAATCCGTCTGTCATCTGTTCATTTAGGGTAGCAAATAAATTGGTACGGATCTAAAGTATAATTTAGAACTAGTGTAACCTTGGATTTGTTTATTTGGTAAATTTTGAAATGCCTGATATGCTGGTTGAAATTGAAGTAAATTGTATAATGTTTTGTATTAATTGATGTATTTTAATGTGTTTGGATTGGTGATTTAATGTGATCGATAATTAATTATTAATGAATATAAGTGCACTTAAAATTTTAAGATTTAAGGGTTAATTGGTCTGGCTAAGGTACTCGTATACTTAGGTTTCGGAATACTTTAAGTTTAGATACGTATTGAAAGTTTTTCCAGTGATCTCATTTACGAGCCTAGCCGTTATTGGATTAGATTGAGTCGATTTAATGATATGGAAAAGTTCTATAATGGCCCATGTTTAGAATCTGTTCGTGTGACACGTTACTCATATCAATTAATCTCATACAGATCAATAGTATAACTAGAACTAGTGTAACCTTGGATTCGATGTATGGTAAATTGTGGTGGTGTTTCCATCTTCGTTGCGTAATATCGGAAAGAAACGTTTCTGTTGGACAAACATAGGCATTGTTTTTCTAGGACATCGTGTTTCTTTTACATATCTACAGTTACTCTCTTTGTTGACAAGACAGGAGAGTAAATATTAATCTATTGATTTTGAGAAAGCGGGTGATGCTTGTTAAGTTCACTTGGGATACCATTGCTAAATTTCAGAAAAAAGTATCTGAATGTTATATATGAGTAAAGGCCGTGCTTTCTAGCTATTAAAATTTCCACATTTTTTAGTTTTTGTTTCATAATTTGCATACTTTAAAGTGAGCTGTATTTATATTAAACAGGAAGCTGCATTGCAAGAAGCAACCACAAATCTCTCAAAAGTTTCGCTGGTTATTGACTCATTGAAGAAGACTATTGATGACGATCATGTTCTTTCTATCAAGGTACGGTCTTACGTCAACTATAATGTCATAACGCACATTGCTATTTTGTAGAGACCCCTCTCATGATTTTCTACTGAATTGTAACACTTGCAGGAAAGAATGGAGAACAACCGGATTAAAATGGCTGAAATGACTAAAAATCAGCAGAAGTTATCAGAAGAAAGAGGAAAGTCTGGGATTAAGAACGGTGGTGAAACGGTTAACTTATTGCAAAAGAGGATGAAGGAGGCAATTGATTTGCAAAATGGGGTTGACATAAGCTTGGAAGATAAACATGCTCCAGTAGTTCTCTTACAATCAGGCATTCCAGTCAAGAAATCTATTATTCCGCCCATCATTCTTCCAAAAGTGGGAAATATACCCCCTTACACCACATGGATTTTCTTGGATAGGTGAATTTGCATGTATCTTTTTAAGTTCTATTGGGGTCATATTTATCGTAACACAAAGATGGCTGGTTTTCTGACTTTTGTATTTTTCACCCAATAAGTTTTAACTCTATATCATCTATTTCAAAAATCATATCCATTCATGGTCGTATTGTGCAGTTTCTTCTGCATGCTGGCTGTCATTCAAGTGGACTATTGCTTATTTGTATTTAACTGCTGTCTGAAAATGCAGAAATCAAAAAATGACAGAAGATCAATCTATAGTAGGTCGAAGGAGAATTTATTATGATCAAGATGATGGTGAAGCTCTATTATGCAGTGATAGTGAGGAAGAAATAGTCGATGAAGAAGAGAACATAAAAGAGTTTGTCGAAGCTGAAGATAAAATCATCCGGTTTGTTTACTTTCTGTTTATATGCATTCGTGTTCCATTCCATACATGTTTTTGTTTATTCAGTTCTGCTAAAAATAATATCACTGCCTTACTGCATGTTCTTGTTATGTGTAATATTTCCAGAATGACCATCAAACAACTTGGATCATCTGATGTTGTGTATGATTCACTTGCCCAACGCATGTCTAGAAAACCTTGTGAAGTCAAGGTAAGCACGTGCAGGATATGAAATTTTGTTATCTTTGCCATTCCTTTTTTTATTTGGTTATTATTTCGTTTTTAGTTCTGAACTAAGTTTAACATCTTATACAGGCAAGATATGAAGCTCTTGTTAGTCAACATAATGATATCGAAAGCTCTAAATCCGGGCATGCTGATTTGAATATGAGCTCGAGTTTAGAAAAAGATCTTGAAGCAGCTCAGGATTCATTCGACCACCTATTTTGCCGAAGATGCCTTGTAAGTGTTATTATGATATGTGTTTTGTTCTTAGTTTTGGTGCTATAGTTGTCGTAACCAAGTAATCTCTTGTCTTTGTATTCATAGATATTTGACTGTAAATTACATGGCTGTTCACAAGAGCTTATATTTCCAGTAAGTTGACCTTTGTTCATTAAAAATGACCTGAATCCTATGGGTAGTTATGTTAACTCGAATATTCTTATTAGGCCGAAAAGCAGCGTCCTTGGAATGCTGTGGAGGAGGACAACATTCCTTGTGGACCACATTGTTATCTCAAGGTATTTGTCTCTCGTATATTGTAATAGCTGAAAAGGTTTATTTGGTTCTCTTAGACCTTCTACCTGATATTTCCTTAGGTCCCAAAGCTGGACGGCAATGCAAAGACATCTCCATTACAGCCAGATATTGAACAAAAAACTACCCTTTCATCAGATGCTAATGAGATTCTGGTATCTAGGGAGAAAGATAGTGGACCATCTCCAAGGAAGAGTTTAAGCTCTTACAAGAGTGACCATGCTTCATCAAACGGTAAAAACATTTCTGAAAGCAGCGATTCCGAGATTAAGACTGTTCATGATGCAACTCCTACTCATAGTTCTCCATCCACACCTAAAGACATAAGTGTCGGAAAATGTGAACCTCATCACAGAAATAGCAACAGTATCACGAATGATGTCACACTTCCCGTGAAGAAAAGGCAGCGGAATATGGCTTCTGAATCTGAAATCTTAGGAAGTAGAAGCGATTCCGAGATTAAGACTGTTCATGATGCAACTCCTACTCGTAGTTCTCCATCCACACCTAAAGACATAAGTGTCGGAAAATGTGAACCTCATCACAGAAATAGCAACAGTATCACGAATGATGTCACACTTCCCGTGAAGAAAAGGCAGAGGAATATGGCTTCTGAATCTGAAATCTTAGGAAGTAGAAGCGAAGAAGCAAATGCATCATCACCGAAGCTAATATCCTATACAAGAAGTTCAAGGAGAAAAGACTCTTCCGTCCCTATTGGTGAGCAACTAACTACTGGTACCGATGACACACAGAAGAAAAATGAGTTTGGGGATGAGGGTACTTTAAAACAAGTTGCAGATTTTGAATCTTGGAAGACGTTTGAGAAGTCGCTTTTTGAAAAGGGTATTGAGATGTTTGGCAAGAACAGGTTAGTGCATTGCTTTTTTATTTTTTATGATATATTTTCTGCATGCTTTGTATTTGTCGCGAAGCATTTTTTAACCTCTCCAGTAACATGTTATTATTTTATCATTATTGCAGCTGTCTAATAGCTAGAAATCTTATGGGTGATTTAAAGACATGTTTGGAAGTTCATAATGCCCTGGAGCATTTTGAGAAAAAGCTATCGGCCCAAGGTATCGGAAATTCTCAAGATGATGGCTGCGATACTCAGAGTAATAAGGTATATATGATGTATCCGTGTGTAACTTATTGTAGTAAGAACACTAGTGCTGACAATGACAACATATTCCTGTATTTTTGGTTAATCCACTTAATAGGGTTTAGCACAAACAGGATCCAAATTCATGCGCAGAAAAGGTAAAACCCGCCGCTTAAAGTACACACGGAAGTCTGGAGTATTCCACTACATGAGAAAACACATTTCTGATAAAGACTTGCCCTGTCATCAATACGATCCATGTGGATGTCAATCTTCCTGTGGAGATGATTGTCCCTGCCTTGCAAGTGAGACGTGTTGTGAGAAATATTGCGGGTAATGCTTTGTTGTTATTATTATTATTATTTTTTTTATAGGTTTCTTTATTTATTTTTTTCTTGTCTTGTTTGAATTTTAAACTCTTTTCATTAGATGCCCTAGAACTTGCAAAATCAAATTTAGGGGATGCAATTGCGCGAAAAGCCAATGCAGAAGTCGCCAATGCGATTGCTTTGCTGCAAATAGAGAATGTGATCCAGATGTATGCCGAAATTGCTGGACCAGGTGAGATGGTTTATTTATGATAACGTTAAGCATACCTGTTTATATAACAAGCTTGTTTCTTTGGAAAACGACCATGCAAATGGATTTTTTTACCACTGATGCACTTTTATGGAATTAATTCAATATCCTTTTTGGTTTTATCACAAATACAAGTAGTAAAGGTATTGCTCTTCTATGGAAGAAATCCAGTTCGTCATCTATACTATTTGTGTCAAGCTTGATCTAACAATTTTATTTTTTGCTCTTAACAGTTCTCTGTTTAGCAAAATACCATTCATTGTTTTGTTACTTGTCTACACATTTTCTTTGTTTCACATTTTTATGTTTAAATCTGCTAAGCTTTTTTGCTCAACGCAGCTGTGGTGATGGCACTCTTGAGACCCCTGTCCAAAAAGATGATAATCATGAATGCAAGAATATGAAGCTTCTTCTCAGGCAAAAACAAAGGGTAACTATTTTTTACGTATACAGTTCTTAAACATAAAATCCAAGTGGTGTCACTTGTATTAATACGATTTTTATGTCTTTTTACTAGTGTATGTCGGTGTGTACTAATGGTGTTTGTAATAATTTTGATTCACAGGTTTTGCTAGGAACATCTGACGTCTCAGGTTTGGGAGCTTTTCTAAAGGTACACAGAACTGCTATATACTAAGTTGTTATTCTATTCTTCAGGGGACTCATTTGTAGTACCTATTCAGAATGATGTGGCTAAACAAGAATATATTGGTGAATACACCGGAGAATTGGTCTCACATTATGAAGCTGACAAGCGTGGAAAAATATATGATCGCGAAAATTCTTCATACCTCTTCAACCTTAATAACCAAGTATGATACATTATGTTTTTATCTGCTTTGAGGTATTTATTCTTCTTTACATTCTTTTAATGAACTAAATGGTTGTTTCACTGTGCAGTATGTTGTTGATGCTTACCGAAAAGGGGGCAAACTGAAATTCGTAAATCATTCCCCCAACCCGAATTGTCATGCAAAGGTACTCTACACCTACTCGATGCATGCTAGTTGCAACTTAAGTACTTTGACAATAGGAACAGTTTAGGTGGATAGTGGATAATAGGTCAACATGAGTAATCTTTTGTACTGATTGAAGCGGGCTGGTCTGGTTGACATGGAAACTTACGGTTGAATTTTTATAATTTTTTTTTTTTTAATAAAAACTTGGTGTGTAGAATATGATCGTATATTGTATTATTTCGGTAGTTATTTCATTTTTTTGAGTAAAAGAATTTAGGAAGTTTGATGCCTAAACGAGAAAATATTTGGGCTACTTTTTAATCCATTTGACCCTATAATTTTAAGTTTTTAACCATTAGCTAATACAGTATAAAACATAGCTGGAACCTAACTATATGTAAGGTGATGGGTCAAAATTATCAGTAGTAGAATAAGGCCAGCATTTGACCCAAAGTACAGTTTCAAGTTTCAAAAACTAATTGCAGGTTATGATGGTGGGTGGAGATCACCGGGTTGGGATATATGCAAAGGAGAGGATCTCGGCTGGGGAAGAGTTATTTTTTGACTACCGTTATGAAGCTGACAGGGCTCCTGCTTGGGCAAAGAAGCCTGGGGAATCTCATTCAAAGAGAGAGGACACCACTGGTCCTTCTCGTGGTCAGGCCAAAAAGCTTGCTTGAGTTAAAGATACAAATTTTCATTGGTTACAAAAGATTTTGGTTCTTTTTATACAGAAAAAGCTACATTCAGTTATCCCCTAATTGGGGAACCCATTATCGTCACCTCCACATAGCTGAATCTCGGATAGAACTCCATATTCATTCAGATTTGCATTTCACCAAAATAGGGGACGAGTTCCCTAAGGTTGCAAGACAGGTATCTTTATTCTTCAGTTAAAACTCTTTGGTTTACCCATATAGAACTCCATATACAGATTTGCATTTCATCAAATGTTATTCTTTAGTTTGGAGTATCTTGGGTTACATTGTTGCAAAACGTTGATAACCGGCAACATTGACCGGCCCACAACGTTATTCATGCAAAACATTATTCTTAAGTTTGGACTTTGGACTCCTTTTGGTTCAGAAAGAAATAAAGACGGTTTGGATTATTTTGGGTTATTTTAAAGTTTGATTAATATGTTTTTTTTCTTTTGGTTATTTCGTTATGGCCTTCTTGCTTAGTGTCAAATTGCTTTCATGTGTCTTCTTTTGTGAATACGGGAGGGATTCATAAATGTCATTGGTGCTACATTGCACTGGCGAGTTGCACATCACCTTTGACTCTGAAGGTGCCGTAAGAATGACTAATTGTATGGGTTACATTAGTAAGTGGATTTGATTATTGTCTAAGTTATTTTCATAGACTTTATAGTTTATAACTTTATACAGTACATCTATTTTTCAGAAAACGCATTGACTTTTCAATGTTTTTAGCTAAACTTTACATTTTTGTATTGCATTTTCTTATATTTTAGCTTACACTTTCCATTTTATTTAAAGGAGTATCTAAACATGTTTTCTTTTTTACATTTTATTGTAAAGACAATAAATTCTCTCACTTTTTTTGAAAAAGAATAGTAAAATGAAAATTTGAAATTTTTTCTTCTTGGAGGCTACGATTTGCTAAACTTAGTATTCTATGGTAGTTTGAAGTATAATTTTGAACTAATTTCTAAAGAAAACAGTTTCTAACTGCCAAGTATTTATGTCCTTACCTCAAAAGTCATTGTGTTTCTCCTACTCCTCCTTTATTATTATTATTATTATTATTATTATTATTATTATTATTATTATTATTATTATTATTATTATTATTATTATTATTATTATTTATTTTATTTTATTTTTTTAATTGCAATCCATCTATGAATACATTTGATAAACTTATTGTTTGAGTGCTCATTTTATGACTATAGTCATAGACCCAATAAGATGATGCATGTTTAAAAAAGCTCCAAACAAATAGAGAATTGATTTCCATGTAATGTATTTTTTTAGTAGTACACACCAATAAATATATTACATAGTCATATAGTCATATCATGATATCATTTTGCATTATCTGCTTATATTGTAGTGTGTGCAAATCAAGCCTCTTAAACAAATATGATATATCTTGCTTGGAATACAATTTTCTTTTAAACATAGATGATAAAACTAAGTTAAAACTAACAAGATGATAAGAGATACAAAGGATCGCAATAACAATTTAAACCACAAGGTTTATGATGCTACAGCTACCAGCAACCCACTAATTTTAACAACGGGTAATCATGATCGCAAAATGTCTATGTTCTTATAAGAAAATAAACCATGCAATTATCACCACATTAGTAAGTCATCTAACTTGCTTAAAAGAGGTTATAATTCAAATTCTACTAGGCATTCATTTGGAGTAGGTAAAAGAAGTGGTTGAAGATAGTAAAAAATAAAAAATAAAAAAAATACAGCTACGTACACCTGAACTAAATAGCCACCTTTCAAAATGACATAGACCTTGAAACCTTATTTGTTTTTTTTGAACAAAATAAAATCTTATTTGTTGGGATAATCGCTTTTACACAATGTCGTCGCTATACATAGTTAGCTGCATAAAAAGTAGAAACAAATATTTATGAAAAATTATATATTTACAAAATGCTCCCATACAATTTTTTACATAATAACTTGTCACCAATAAAAATTATTTTAATAAATTCTCTTTTCTTTTTAAATTTCATCTTCTTATAAATGCATGCCACATCTTTTTATTAAAAAATCTTTTGTAATTTTTTTTGTAGATGTCTAACATTTTACTATTTTATAAAGTATTTAACCCTTTTGGGGCATTTAATGCTTTAAAATTCAGCAATACAACTATATAAGCTAAGGTGGCGTTTGGTTTGTGGGGTTTATTGGGTTTGGATTGAAAGAAGGGTGAAACCTTTTGGTTGGTGCATTTTAGGCCTTGTTTGTTTTAAAAAAAAAAAAAAAAAAAAAAAAAAAA